>LUCW03000101.1:155000-180728 GCA_001586965.3 Sphaeroforma sirkka | reverse complement strand
TATATATATAATTTATTCGAGCGAACAAACAACAGTAAACTATCTTGTGCATACTGTACATACTTAACAAGCAAAATTATTCTAACGGATGTGCTTCAATTGAAACCTTGCATATACATACATTGTCTTTGTGGTCACTATCTGGTTTTGTGGTATGCTTTGTTCATGCAACACAACTAATGCACATCAATATACTCACACACATACATGCCTGGTGTTCGTGTCCATTAGTAGATTACTACGGTGCATGTTTAACAAGCACCCCAACTGATATGCACATCTCAAATGCATACGCATGCACACCTTGTGATCACGGTTCCTGCTGCGGCCACCCTTAAGCAAGAAGTACTTCACAATGGCCAGAGCCACCACATAGAGCACAACCATTCCTATGGCATATATGGTCATCTGTCGTACGAATACGTTAAAATGAAAGTCCACTACCGTTGAGCTCTCAACCGCACACTCGTTCTCCAGCGATCGTACTCTTCGCCTACTGAGCATGTGCTGGCTTCTAGTACTGTTTGTGGAGGTGCGATGTCCACTATTTGGTCAGCAATAAAGTACTGCCGCAGAGTGTGTATCGTATTACCCATGTTTGTGGTATGGATGGTATCAGATACCAACTAAGAGACATATACAATATGTATTCGAGGTGACCGACGTATGTTTTATATATAATTGCACCTAAAGTTTTGGCAGCGGATGTTGCGGTATCAGTTCACCGTATATCGTTAAAATCAACGATACAGCGTACGTGCGTAACTCCTCACAGTGGGCATGCCTGTATTATAGTTCTATTCACCGTGTGCGTATCATATTACACTAAACCGACATATATATGACTTCATGTTTAATTGTTTATTGATTCAGAGAACAGCTTATAGCTGTAGCTCTTATGCCTTGAAAATACTGTACTGCGTGCGTAGAGTTTGTAGCAGTGTTACGGTTACGTAGGTAGCTGAGTATGTAAGCTTCAAGATATGGATGACACAAAGTTCATTGTTTGTGTGTGTATACATATACGTATGCACTATGTATATACATATACATAGATATGCATAGATCGTTCAAGTCATGACGCGTCATAACGATATATTTACCTCTCTCTCTCTCTATATATATATATATATATAAATATAAATACAACAGTCAGTAAATATCAAAAATAGTAATATGTGTAGTACACTATGACACATACATTGACATAGAGCCAATACAATTTATAAGTGCGCATCCTCTCAGCTCCTCACTGGCTGACTACATATGGTCACCAGCGCACTCCAAAGAGCAAAGCATACTCGACAGAGAAGTGCTCCACCAATCAATAGCCTTTATGACATACCGGCATTGTATGCTATTGGTGGCATTGGATCTAATAGTATCCTAAGACCCGCCAAAACCAAAAATGGCAACAGCACTAATCACACACGTCACACGGTGCAAATTGCAATGCTCTGTGGCATGGCTCAGTTATTTCTCGTTAAAACGTTTTAAAAATCGACACATTGTTGCGTTAGATAAACGTTTTGTGTTCTTTGTAGGGGTTAGCCCGTTTTGTGTTCTTTGTAGTTCACTCGGTTATGATAAAGAGTATATAAAATATAAAACAAATGTGCATTGTTCAATTTAGAAGGCCATGGGATGTGCTTTGATATTCATCGCTGCGCTCCAGAGTCCAGACGGATAAATATAGGTATACCAACCTTATCACTTCGTAACATTAGTTCATTTCGAATACATTAATAGCAGCTATACGGCCGACCCGAGCCTGTGCTCGAATAACAACCCCCCTATGTATACGCATTCCTTTTGACTAATACAACAGAGATGACAATGGGAACTGACCTGACTGAGGCAGAAAAGCGCATGAAATATGCGGAGCACATTAACGTAAGTCAATGCGTTGGGTGTGCCATGTTCGCTTATAACACAATATCAGATACTCGTATTTGAGAGATGAATGGGGTTTGCATGTGGGTTTAAGTATGAACTCGAAATAGATGGTTTACTAGTTGCTTAGGGGAGGGTGCGTCCTAAGCAAATGTTTGAAATACAATTTGCCCATAGGAATATGAGATCGATATGGATTTATATACCTATATGTGTGGGGCAATGTGCTCTGTAGTTATATTCTGCATAATACTGTACGACGTTTTCTCCTATTCATGCGTTAGACACGGTTAGGACCGGTCTGTGTACCTACATGAATGCATCCTAAATACTGCACCTGAAGTTCAACACAGCCAGCTATCGAGAAGATGCTGACATGTACGTTCTAGATCATGATTACACCAATGCGTATATATTTTACTTTGTGAATAAATGTAGGGAAGGGGGCTATAGTTGTATGAACACATAAAAATATTTGATGTATATACATATATATATATATAAATATATAAACTGAATGGTTGTGAGTATATATCTTGGGATACATACGGTTGTATTTTAGGGTTGTTGTATACACATTTGTTAAACTTGTCGTGGAATGGTCACTCGAAGTCAGTCCCCATTGGCCTGTGCTTGTTCTGTGTGCTGCGTTGTCTTCTGGCGGCTGTGTCGGGGCTGTTCACATTTCATAGTATTGTTTGTAGTCAACACACCTAC
Source organism: Sphaeroforma sirkka (assembly GCA_001586965.3). NCBI lineage: Eukaryota > Ichthyosporea > Ichthyophonida > Sphaeroforma > Sphaeroforma sirkka. Next base: position 178,118 of record LUCW03000101.1, on the reverse strand, counting down.
GCACAACCACGTAGAGAGCTACAGACGAATGTGAGTGGAAAAGTGATGGGTGATATTAAACAGTGTGTGTTGTATAAGTAACGGGAAAACATAACAGTATGTGCATTGTGCAACAGTTGACGTGTACAGTGGATATTTAGTTGGCTCTCTGAACAAGGCTTCGGTAGTGTCAGTTCAATCTCTTCGTCTGGCATCGCCAATTGCTGACTGTGAAGCTCGTGACGATTTTCGTTGACGCTGAACGGATACCTTTCCCGAACGCGTTGTGTGGCGCAATTCTGAGCACTTCTCGTCACAAAATACCTGTATCAGTAATCTATGTATAATACTTATATGAGTAATTTATTTTTAATACCTATATCGGTAGTTTATGTTTAATGCTTATATGAGTAATCTGTTTTCAATACCTATATCAGTAATCTATGTTTATATTTATATCGGTAATCTATGTATAATACTTACATGAGTAATTTATCTTTAATACCTATATCAGTAATCTATGTTTATACCTATATCGGTAATCTATGTATAATACTTACATGAGTAATTTATCTTTAATACCTATATCAGTAATATATGTTTATTACTTATATGAGTGATCTATTTTTATTACTTATATGAATGTACATACGGTTCTTCAATCAGTTGTTCATAAAGCATCTTCTAAGTGAATGTGGGATATGTTTGACAGTCCATTCCCATACATCCTACATGCATTTTCAAACAACAACCAAGCGCCGATGCTGCATCTATCTGATGTTATGAAAGTAAAATACTCGCGCCTGAATACTATGTACCAACTGCTACATATACAACACAACATGTATGCCTAGGCAAGGATGTCAAGCAACTCAACTGTGTTCTCCTACATCCAAATGCCTGTGGCTACACTTATCCGATACTTTCCCACAGACACCACCCGCGCCTGAACTCCAATCTCTGTACGACTATAGGACATGGTAGCCGACCTGCCCCCGCACATCCGACGCGTACTGACAGGCAAGGATGTCAAGCAACTCAGCTACGTGCTGCTACACCCCAGTGTAGTCGCGACACTCATCCAGCTGAGCATGAAGCAAAAGGTTGAGATGCGCAAACACGCCACCAAACGCGACGAGCATGTGGCACAGCAGTTGCAGGAGAGGTGAGGGCCTTCGGTGGCTGTGTAGGGATTTAGGGACTAGTGGTCAGGATTCGGTTATTTGTGGGTACCTGAAGGGATATGTGGACTAAAACCCGAGCCCCTAAAGCAAGCTGAGACGCGCGTTTGTGGTTACCTGAAGGGATATATGGACTAAAACTCAGACCCTAAAACAACCTGAACGCGCGTTTGTGGTTACCTGAAGGTATATATGGACTAAAACCCAGCCCCTGAAACAACCTGAACGCGCGTTTGTGGTTACCTAAAGGGATATATGGACTAAAACCCAGCCCCTAAAGCAAGCTGAGGCGCGATACTCGTACATGTCTCAGACAGGCACAGGGCGTTGTGGGTTTGATTGCTTGGCTGTGACTCCTTTTAGAGCGCTCGTTAGTTATTGACGGTTGCCTGCCGATTCGAATCGGACAGTTCGGCACCTTCTACTCACATTCGATGGACGCGATTGTAAGCGAACGCTCACACACCACGTAACTAGTAGCAGATGTCGAAGCATCATTTATGAGCCAGCTAGCACCATACGTACTATCACGTAGTGTGCGTTTGAATTGGCCTTCTTCTCGTTCTTTGTGTCTTGTTGCCGTGAAACCTATTAAAAACTGTTAATTACACGACAGGTTCGACTGCTATATGTACGATAGCTTTCATCTCATGTACCAGATATATCGGATGTCTAACTCCTTGGTTGTGGGATTGAACGATACCCATTCCATTGTACACAAAATATACCTGGTTATATAATAATCACGCCGGATAAAGACTGCTGCATACTGATCTGTGCCTTTACCAAACTTAATACCTAGAAAGAATCTGGTGGATGCCGATACACCCGATGCAGAGCTTGAGAGCTACGACAACGCATGTGCAGAAGAACTGAAACAAGCAGATACAGAGACAATTAGGTAAATGTCTATTGTTTGTGCTCTTCACTTAGTAAATATTGCTTATTAATGTATTTTAGTATATATATATATATATATATATATGTGTGTGTGTGTGTGTGTGTGTGTGTGTTTGTGTGTGTATATATGTGTGTGTGTATATATATATATATATATGTGTGTGTGTGTATATATATATATGCGTGCGTGCGTGTGTGTTTTTATATATATATATATACGCGTGCGTTAATGTTAATGTTAATGTATGTGTATGCGCATTACGCATGCATATATATATATATGTGCGTGCGTGCGTATGTGTAGTATGCGCGTGTGCGTGCGTGCGTGTGTGTGCGTGTGTGTGTGTGTGTATTGTGTGTGTGTATTATATTGATTTATATATGTATATCCAGATATGTATATGTATATATATATATATATATATATATGTGTATGCGTATGTGTATATGTATATATGTACGTATATGTATGTATATTATATACATATTACATATATTATATATATATATATATATATATATATATATATATATATGCATGTGTGTTTGTGTGTGTGTGTGTTCAAATGTATATGTGCACCGGTCATGTATGTTATTTATTTTCTCATTGCGCGATACTCGCGTATAGATGCGATTGTTATGGCTATTCGTTGACGCCGTCCACATATGCAAGGTCCTCAAGCAATTATAAGTATGCATAGCTTGGCATAAGTGTGAAGTGCGGCTTGGTGGGATAATTTGCGCATCTGTGCTCGTACTCCCTGTGTCTGTATATCATGAGCTGAGTATGTATTCTACTGAAATGGCACTGGGTGTCATGTGTTTGTCTCCGCTACACGTGGGTCTACAGAAGATCATACAGAAGTGTGCCTGTACAGCAAAGAATGTGTACTACTGGTAGCCAGCGGCTTGGTATGCGATGAAGCTCTAACGTTCTGTGACCACCCCATATGTATTACTGCTTTGCGGGACATACGGTCTCGCTGACCGAATGAACCGTTGCAGATATTGTGACATCCGCAATGGGATAACTTTTTTTTGAGTGTATTGGTCCGTGCGAACTATCCTCCCACTACCATTGCATACCCAACGCTTCAGAAATGCCGAGTCCTGCTCCGCGCCTGACTATTAATTGCCAACCGATGAGGTAACCCTTTCATTGCCGGCTGAAATGCCCCTGTAGTCTACGCTTAGTAGATGTGTTGGTTTAATCGCATCCTCTTCGTTTTACACTTGTATTCAATTCGCCACAGAGCGCTGGACGCGCTAGTTGTTGAGCAGCAGTTGGCTCTGGGCCAGTTGAAAGTTCCGGGGTTCTGGGTGTCGCAGGACAGAGATGTTATTACGTAAGTGGTCGCAGTTGTAAATCATCGCGTTGGTGGTTTGCTACGAGTATAATGTTTTGCTATGTATTAAACATCGTCAAGTACGATTCCAAATACCGCTGACTTGTTACTGTGTCGCTTTCTGATTCTTAAAACAGTGTACAGATGGCCATCTTGGGTTGTCTCTCTCAATTGATTTCCGGTGGCGTTTGAGGCTCGCTTTCGTAATGACATACGAGGGAACTTCTGGAATTCAACTCGTATATATACATATATATATATATATACCATATACGCTGATCGATGTGTTTCCGAGTGCCGACACATCGAGAGAGGATGTGACGCTGACATGATTCGTATCAGTCCGGTGGAGCTGGCTGGGAGTTCTACATCTGTGACTGTAGATATAGCGCATCTATGGCTGTTCCGTAGTATATACCTAGTTATATATTATGGAGCATGGTTGAGAGATCCGTTTAAAAGTGGTTTATGCTGATGACCTGTGAACTAGCTATGAGACTATATCAGCAACGTGTCAATGGAATGTGGGACGAAAGAACGGTATCGGCGAATGTCCCCCAGCCTGTGATAGTGTAAAGGGTCGTATTCTACAGCTTTCAGATTTTGTTAACATATTGTGTGCGCGTTATGGATAACACTTGACACTCACAGTTACAGTAGGGTGTTCCGTAGCCTCAGTGCTTACGCTCGGCGCTGATTTGTAAACCGCGATTATAGTTAACTGATATAATCAATTGTGAGCGACGTATGGGAGACCCCGATGGAGTTTCGGGAGTACAGAGATGCCGTATTGGAATGCTTTATGTAATCGCGTGCCTGGCAAGGCAGATGAAATGAGCGACTTTGACTGTCGACATCGATGTCAATGATGCAAAAGCCGATCTCTTTGCTGGTGGAATGTGCAGACTTGAGCACAATCAAATGGTTGCATATACTCAGCAGGTTGTTAGTGTAGTCTATTTCATGGTTCGAGAGCACCTTCGTGATCATCCTTTATGGCCAAAGACCAAGTACTGTGCGGATCAGAACCTTCCAGCAGTGAGGTGCTCTGGAGCGAAACTAACAGGGATTCGATATCAATAAATTGAACTGTATTTGCTGGCCATGCATTGAGATCGTCCACCCTGCTCATTTGTGTATTGAATCTGCTCAGATATTCGCACAGTATCAATATCAACACATACGAGTTGTTTGATTTAGTATTTCTATATATGCCTTTCTTTGTAAGTTCTTAATGGTACTCTTGAAGAAATGCGTGTGTTCTAGGTATCCAAAATATATATATATAAACATCTTTGCGATTGTGTCTATATATATATATATATATATATGTGTGTGTGTGTGTGTGTGTGTGTGTGTGTGTGTGTGTGTGTGTGTGTGTGTGTATCTGTGTATACATCCTACGTACATTAATTTTGTATATTGACATACTGCTGCGTATGTATAACATAGTACATTGAATTGCTGTAGAGCCCAAGACGAACAAACCACGCGATATATGCCGGCGCACAAGAATGATATGGTCGAGAGGTACGGAGGGAATACTGGCAACTGAATTTGAAGTGACTCGGCATTGGAACCCGTATACTGTTTAGATATCATCGTTCAAAGCACACGGGGGATCGTTTCCTCAGTAGAGATCGCTATATATGTAGATACTATTGAAGATGGAATTGTGTGTACGCGTCTGTAAATAAAACCCATATTTAAATGTATGTACTGCATGCCATACGCTGAGAGAACTCTATAAAAACGTATTTGTATGTTTACAGTGATATAAGCGCGTTCACGGACGCCTATTCAATATCCATAAAAAATTGATCAGTGGAACGATCATTAAAATTCACAAGTGAGTGTTATGTGGATGACCGCAAAGATGTATACTAAGATAGCGGCTGACAGCCCTGATCAATTAGCCCAAAACAGGGATTCTAGAGCCACAAGATGGGTCAAACCACCCGTTGGACACCTACTATTGCCACAAGGGTTCGGATCGTATTCATTGACATCGATCTCGCAAATCGTGCTTGTTCTGTCAGGCACACAGTTATAAGAAACGATTGTACCTCCAAAATTACACGTGTCGTATGGCAATGTACTCCAATCGAAGCCATCATACCTGCCAAAGCATGCGCAATGGGTCGCAGTATACGAACCTCCCATATATAATGCGACAGGTCCCTCCACCTGGGAACTGTTTACCATTCCTCAAACAAGCATAGTTTTGGGCTGAATCGAAAAGGGGTAGAACCTCGCACCTGGCACAATTGTAAGCTGAAGAACATCTGTAGACCGTATTTTCGTAATTCGCAGATATAAGTATCGCAGTCAATACCTCTAATCCCAGAATTACACTTGCATTAAACACCCAAGAATTCATCTGCGCAATGTTTTGGCGTTTGCGATCACGCATATATTTGCAGTAACGCACTCATTATTTTCCTGTGCGCACTTTGAATCCTGAACCCTCGGTGCACACGTGCACGTGTAACTTCTATCCGCATCGGTAGAATAGAAAGTACCGTTCATACACTCAAAGCCGACTGTACATACTCCAGTTGCCACGCTGGTGATACGTGTAGTGTTGTTTAAAACACTATTGATGTCTCTGATCCTGAACTCTATGCCCAACCAAAGTGTCGACCTATCGAATTGAGGATGCAGTACTGTATCAAATCTTTTGTGGCCTTGTATTGATAACTATGGTGTGTGTTGTGTATTGTTCTGGTTCCCTACCCCTTATTGAGCGTGTAACTTTCATGAAGTTTGAGACATAGGTCAAATCTCTTGTCTGGATGTTAGCTCACTGGAATTCTTGTCTATATTATTGTGTAAATCTTTATGACTTTTCTTTCTGATTTGAAGTTGAACTTCCCTGATCAGGAGTTGCCAACCTTTGGCTTCCACTATGGTTGCCCTCACTGGCTGATCTTATCGATACTAGAATACTGTTTTAGTCTAGATTTCTCCTTGACAAAATAAATCACTGATGACATTAATCTCTTAGCTATCAAAATATCTGTAATGTTGAATCCACTGGCAATTCTTAGGAAAGACGCTGTTTCTTTTATCCCCAGTTTGGGTCCTTGTTCGCTTGACTGGGTACACACCTCCAGTCTTCTGCTAGCCACTGGTAATTAGTCCTCTCCACTCGCTCCAAAGACTAGTTGTATATTTTAAGTCGTAGATAATTAAAGCTCGGAAGTAGTAGTTTTTTTGGTCAATTTCGCCACTCACTCTTTCTATCTTAGCGCAGTGATATTTAATTAAAAGACCGCAATACCCTCGCTACGTGCAACATGCGTCGTGCAACATATGTAGCTTGTGGATTGTATACTTGCTTCCAAGTATGCTTCTTCGAGCAAACTTTATGAAGAAATGGGCTGAAGAAATCTATATTTATGTGGTACACGACTTCATGGTTTCTTGTATTCTACAACACGTGCCAAAGTACGGTATCATTTAATTAAATGTTTTTGTTTTCAGAGGAGTATCTGGCGATCGATGATTTTCGGTTTACATGCCGGTCAAAGATGTCAATTGTACTGGCTGGATCAATGTTGTATTGCGGTGCGTTGTTAGGCCTTATTAAACCATATAAGGTGTACCCTTTGCTGAGGACTTGTATCTTAATATCTGCATATCTTTCAACAAGTGGGTTTGTGCAGTGTGCTTTTGGTGGCACTTGCCTTTGAATTCACAGTACAGCTTGAACCCATTTACGATATCTAAGTGGCGCAGTGCATTGTAATTTGATTGATAGTACATTCTGGTGAAGGGTTGCGTTGCGCGATTTGTAAATGAGATATTCCAGCCTCCTACGATCTAGTTTAAAGATTTTACCTTTGCACACAGATTGCATAAAAAATATTTCACTCGTCATTAAAATGTTTGTAATTGTTATAGCCTTACCTCTCTGCGTCAAGATATTGTTTTTTATATGCTAGGAATGAACTTCGTGGACCTCCCAGTTGAATTGTAAGATTTGTGCGTTCAATCCGAATCGAGACCTGTTACAGTATCCTCGCTTTTCACTTGCGCAAATGTGAACGCCACACCGGCTATATAGTACATTGATAGGCTCCGCACTGTAAATATATGTATATATCTGTCGATTTATATTGAACCTGAAACTTTGTACATATATTGTACGCGTGTCCGCGTTCAACAGGATATGCAATCAGAATTATTTACCTGATGTTACAGTTGCCAACGGAAAAAGGTTTAATGAGAACTAACTTTTCCAGATATATTAAAAATACACTCTGCTCTCATTTACTTTTTCTATAGCCCGCCACATATTGGTTATTAGGTGCGGCTGACTCAGGGTGTTATACACACTCCAACATTGCCAGTTGGAACAAAAAAATGGGGTTATTTTTGCTGTCTCGCTCCAAGTACTAAAATTTGAAAAAGATAGTGTATGCACATTCGATTTTGTATTGTGTCAGTGGTTGCGCATTTAAAGGTCAAACCGCTCACAATTATTTTCTCACTACACAGACCTCTAGATGAAAGACAGATCGTGGGAGCATTTTTCTGAAAACACACAATACATATACGCACTCGCAAGGTACAATGGAAGCTCAATGCTCATATACTATCAAAGTATACACGAAAAAGCAGCACAATCCAAGACATGACGGGAAAAATGTTTCAAACAAAGTTCCTAAAACAAACTCGCTGTCGTATATATTCCTTCCTGGAGAGGTAACTGGATAAACAACACGAATTTTGAATTATTTCGATGTGAAGCAAACGAAGGCAAAACGTCGTGTACACTAAGTAAGATGTACATGTAGGACTTAAGAAATTTAAGGTCTACACAAGGAATGTAAGAATTTGCCCCCAAGTCCCAAAAATAAAGTAAAACAAGAATAATTTATTGGATAGAAGTATACAGCTGATCCAACTACTTTGAGCTTTAAGAATCTATGTTCAAGTAAAACAAAATATGCAACATTATACGGTAAATGAATATAATTTAATAAGATACGCGATCAGGGGAGCATCACCCCCGCTGATTCACGCCTACACGAGTCGTAAAGGTTCATACTATTGAATCTGGTAGGTGATCGTATGAGTATATAATATTGTGTGATATATGGTTCAGAAGCAGAACTTCTTCTTCTGATTTCTGAATAAGTTTAATATTACTCAACAACCCAAGTTACGGGCAAATTGAATCAAAGATGGCATCTAATCAAGCCAACAACAATGTTATCCCGAATTTCATGATCTAAGTACGGAATGCCTACGCGTCAAAATTGACTTTGAGCATCTATTCTCAGAAACTGCTAAAAGCTTCGATATTGAAGGACTCCTGTCCGAACATCAGAATACGCTGAAGTCAGCTACTTCACATGGTGATTCAATTTTATATGACCTCAATAGGATGTATGCACCCGTTCCGGAACACCTACGTTGGTCAGTTCATAAGCTAATGATGACCAAATTCCCTAAACATCTGGAATACCTTAAGAAGGTGATCCCTGGTAAATTGCATATTGCTAAAGAAGTGAGTGCCGCTAATTTTGAAGCTTCTTTTACTAAAATACCGTATACCGGAGAACTGAACGATTTATGGAGTCAAACAATGAAGATTCTGGCCTCATATTATCCATCCCTCAAGCCGGACGTGGTCGAGCTGCGGTGCTGAATCTCCAACAGCACGGTACCACGGGAGAACGTCGGAATTCGTTGCTGGAATGGGTTGAAGACAGCGAGATGTTCAACAATTTTGAGGATATGCTGTCGGATACTATAGTACCCGCCATAGTATTGACAATGCAAATGTATACGCAATTTCGTATTTCAGTAGGATTACACGCGCTCGTATTAAAAAAGAACTGGAGAATCGAGCTGAATTCGTAGGATCAACTGAAAATGAGGTCAACGCATTTTTCAACGAGATTAATCCTAAGCTGAAAGTAGCGAAAATGGCGCCACGAAATGAGGTTCAATACCTTACATCTAAGTTCCCTAGTAATATGGTGCATCATAATTTCTTATCGAAGGCGACGGACGCGACTAGTTTCTGGTCATGCGCTCTGCAACACGTCAGTCAGTATGGCCCGTCTATGGCAAAAGGGAACCAAGTATCTAAAGTACTGAATACAAACGTAGGGGAAGAAAATTCCTACTATTGTACGGAGCATGGCAAAATTTCTTCCCATGACACCGCTCGTTGTTTCAAGCTGCAAAATAATAAGAGACCTTTTAATGGAAAGGAGAACCAGCATTTTAATACCAACAAGAAACCTCGGTCAATCTCCTATGATAGGCCTATGAGAGGGGAATGCCTCCTTTGTATGTCTGGCAAACTTTTAGCTAAAAATGCGATGGACGTACACTGATAGACGCAATCAAAGCGAAGGTAACTGCGCCTCCTACTGTACCAAGAAAGTATTGTGGAAGGTGTAAGGGCATGCACGATATAAGATCCTGCGTTATTACTCCTTCGTTGTTACGGGGTATCCACATGGGCCAACGCGAAGAAGTGAAGGAGGTCTCTACGATCAATGTGACCATTGAGGAAGAATTACTCGAATATGATGATGTCGATACCAACATTGATACTGACATGGCCAATACATGGAATGACAATAATGAATTTCCTGTAAAGAAAGTATTGACGATGGAGGATTTCTTGGATAGGTAATCCTCAAGTGAACATGTAAACGCATATGAGCTGAAAAAGAACTGATATACAATGTATGGGTGTGAGACACTGAATTGCTATACGAATATATCTGATATGGATTTTCTGAAGTATATAGAGATGACTATAATGAATAAAGGAACATTCGCGTTGGTGGACAGCGGGGCTGAAATTTCCTTATGTACAGACTAGATATTGATTAATTTATACAACGAATATAAATCACGTATATTGAAAGTAATAGAGAAAAGCACGTTGAGATTGCAGATACAAGGTTATAAATTTGGCCAGACTTTTGTGGTAGTGGACAAGCTACCATAAAAAATACAGACTTCTTGCTGGGTGTCGATTGGCATGATGCCTTTATAAAAATGGAAGACCTGCAAAAATGCCGGTTTACTACGAATGATAATCAAGTATTACAATACATTTGAAACTTGGCAAATATTTACTTCGTGCGCAAGATTAAAGAAGCCCATAAAATAAACGAACACAACAATGATGTGAGAGTAGCAGGCTGTTACACAAGTCCTCCCAAATGTTCATGGGTAGTCAAAATTTAAAACCGATCAGAGAAAAGAAGTTTTGCCTATATGTGCATTTATGCCTATTGAAGGCATGCAGGATAAAATGGCACCATGCATGATTCAAGGCACTAATCGTAAGGGAGTTTTTAAATCAATCATTACCAATCTAGGAGATAGACCTCTGATGATTAACAAGGTGAAAGTAGGGAAACTGGATCATATAGACGTTGATCAAGTGTATAAAGCATACACAGATGAAGAATGCCAGAAGGTTTTTACTAATGTAAAGCAAAGTGAGCAACATTATGATATGTGTTATCCCAAGACAAGTCGAAGAACTTGATAAGCTCTCAGAAGCTGAACGAAAAGCCCTCATGCCATTAGGATATATACATCCTAAGAATTTAACTGAAGACCAATGTAGAAGGGTCGAATTACTTTTGATTAAGCATATGAAGCTATTCGATCATGATAAACCCTAAAACCCCTTTCTTACACAGGATCCAGTGAAGCTGAATATTAAATAGAATACGGATTCTATACATATTAGACAATACCCTATGTCTAAGATACAACAAGATGTATACGAACAAATGGTAAAATAGTGACTCACCCTACAATAGCCCCGTGTTAATTGTACCCAAACCCCACTAAAAAGGTAAATGGCGATTGGTGACTGATTTCCGTAAACTTATCATGTCAATAGAATCGCGTGACTGGCCACTTATATCTATATCGGAAGCTGCCGAGAAGTTTAGAGGTTGTGCATATTATAGCGCATGGGACCAAAAAGATGGATATTGGACGGCCCTGGTGGACAAAGAGAGTCGTAAGTTTCTAGCATTTAGCACAAGCAATGCTAAATATCAATACAAATGCTTACCGCAACGTCTCAAAGTCAGCGGACCTCAGTATTGTAAAAGCGTGGCTCCGATATTACAAACGATACCTAGGACTATCAATTTTGTTGTTGATGACGCCACAGCAGGAAATACATTTGAAGAATGTCTGCATAATACGGATCTAGCATTTACTGCCTCAACAAGTCTAGGGGTGCTGTTAAAAGGGAGCAAAACAGCGATTGGACAGGATCAAGCTGAGATCCTAGGATATCAATTTGATATCAATGGGATGTCTGTTCTTGAACACAGATATCAGCAAATATCACCATGGCCTAAACCCACAAACACGAAAGAATTGAGGCAATTTTCAGGTCTGTGTAATTATGTTAGGAGATATATATCTATCTATGCTAGAATCACACATTCCAATCACACATTCCCTATACAAGAAGCTAGGAGGCAAACGCAACGTAAAAAAATAAGTCAATGGTTGTTACACTCAAATGAGATGAGGTCATGGAACAGGCGTTCATGAAAGTCAAAGAGGCGTTGATTACTTCAGCTTTGTCTTTCCCTGATTATTCAAGTAGTGCTAGCCCCTTTAGAGTAGAGGTGGAAGTATGTAAGGTAAGCGAAGGATGTGTAATAACATAAATGCAGAAGGATGAAAATGGCGTAATGGTGGAAAAAACGTTAGCATATTTTTCACGGGCATTCAAAAAGAACGAACTGCCATGGCATATATCCGAAAAAGAAGCGCATGCCATAGTATGGGCAATAGAATAAGATGGCAAACGAACGTCTTTTGAGATGGTCTTGTGATTTACAAGAATATAACATGGTCATCAAATGCAAGACTGGTGAAAGCCATCCGCAAGCTGACGCAGTTTCACTTTTTGCTTATATACAAAATAAGTACGAAAACAAGACCATGTATAAAGCAGATACTGGTCATTTATCCTCTAATGTTTACGGGCAGACGCTGAAGGTGAATGTACTATCTCACGCGGGCCCACAACTAGAGGCTATGAAAAGTATTCAAATGCAGGACGAAGAAATTCAGTTCATACGTCAATATATAGATCTCACGAGCCGTGGAAATGATAACGTATCGCTACTATAGCAGCCACATTGGATATGACCCGAAAGGGAGTTTAGACGGCTAAGAAAACAAGCCAAAAATTGTTTTATTGATGATTCAAGCGGCATAATTAGACACAATGGTGGAGAGCCCAGGCAATATTATTGCCCTAAAGCATTGAGGCAAGAATTTCTAATCAATGCTCATGACATCCCTACGGCAGGACATCATGGGATGCATGGGACTCATTATCGATTGTCAAAAATATGTTTCTGGCCGAAAAAGTTGTATCAATCGTGTATTACGTGTAAGACACAAAATCAAGATAAGCATCTAAAAACACGACCACCATCTTATGAGGTATTTATGCCCAAGTTGTTTGAGAAGACTGCAGTTAACGTACAAGGTCCGTTTCCGATTACATCACGAGAAAATACATATATTCTAACCTTTGTATGTTACTATACGAAATATACCGAAGGGTTTTGCGTTCAGGATATAACGAGAGCAAATATAGCGCGTTGACCTGTACGAAAGATACTCCTGAGATATGGAGGCGTACGAGAACTTATATCGGATCGGGGTTCCGGCTTCCTATCAGAAAATGTCCGAGCAACAACTAAGATGTGTAATACGACACAAATCGCAGTGGTGGCTTATTACTCAAGCAAACGGGCGTGTCGAATGAATACATTGTAATTACAATTTAATGTTCCTACATTATATTAATGCAACGCACAAGGATTGGGATTTGGTACACCCATTTATACAACATGCGTATTGGACGCAAAGACATACGGTCACAGAGTTTTCACCTCACCTACTTGCATACGGGCAGGAAGCCCCGGAATTCACAGAATTGACTTTGACTCCAAAACCGAATTTGCAACCAGATACGCAAAGGTGGATAGAGCTTCTTACCACCCGTCACAAACAATTCCATTCGTTTGTGGCACAACGCCAAGCACAAGTAATGGAACAACGTCTTTCCACAGAAGCGGGCAGAAAGAAACGCCAATTCAAGATATGAACTTTCAAGTTAAATATTAAAGTTCTAAAACGCATATATAAACATCCTAAAGACACCACGGGTTTAGCTCGAAAGTGCCTACCCCGATTTGAAGGACCATATAATATAACCAAAATAATTGATGGGATCACATATGAAATCACTGACCCTATCACAAATGATACAGATTTGATTATGGGCTATCCTCGTGTAGAGCTATATATTGACTCTCACGCACCTGTTTCATATGTTGGACAATCACATTCTTTCAATGATATTGATATGACAAATTTAAAGAGGGTTCAATACTTAATAAGCGAACCACTCACAGACTGTCTCCGAACGAGAGTAATTCTGTGCAGAATTAATATAAGAATATAACCGAACCATTCGCGGTCAAGAACTGGAGCACTATAACGAGAAACAGATGCGAACTAGATATCAATACCGCAAACACTAGTATCTGAGGTCAGATACAATTTTTCACCAAAAGGGATGTCATGTACACGAAGTAAGATGTACATGTAGAACTTAAGGAATTTAAGGTCTACACAAAGAATGTAAGAATTTACCCCCAAGTCCCAAAAATAAAGTAATGTGAGAATATTTTACTGTATAGAAGTATACAACTGATCCAATTACTTTGGACTTCAATAATTTATGTTCAAGTAAAACAAAATATGCTACCTTATACGGTAAAGAGACAATGATTATAATTTAATAAGATACGCGATCAGGGGAGCATCACCCCCGCTGATTCACGCCTACACGAGTCGTAAGGGTTCATACTATTGAATCTGGTAGGTGATCGTATGAGTATGTAGTTTTGTGTGATATTGATTTAGAAGCAGAACTTTTTCCTCTGATTTCTGAATAAGTTTAATACTACTCACCAACCCAAGCTACGGGCAAATTGAATCAAAGATGGCATCTAATCAAGCTAACAATAACGCTATGCACGAATTCCATGATCTAAGTACGAATTGCCTACGCGTCTAGATTGGCTTTGAGCATCTATTCTTAGAAACTGCTAAAAGCATCGATATTGAAGGACTACTGCCCGAAAATCAGAATACGCTGAAATCAGCTACTTCTGTAAACTTCGATGGAAATTACTAGGTTTCAAACTATATTAAACTAAAATACAATTTAGTCAGTTAGGATTTAGCAGTGGTAGCTTGTGTAAGAATGATCGGGACTGCCTCTTGTTAAGAGCCTAAATATCCTCGATCACACAGGGCGTACCTCTAGCTGTTCATTATTGAATAATTTTCACTAGAAGTACTAAGTGTTCATGACCACTTGCCTAATTTGTAAATAGACATAATAACGTAAGTCAGGTGAATACATTAGCTGATATAAATAAAGTTCCATCTGAAGAAAAGTTAAAAAAAGAAAAAGACTTATTGGATTTTGGAGATTGGCGGGAGGACCAAAATCTATAAGTAGTAGTTCGGAGATTATAAAATTTAGTTTATAATATCCTACATCTACTAATGTCTCAAATAGGTCAAAGTAGATGAGTCATACCAAATACTCAGGCTATTGGAGCCATCAAAGTGAATTTAGAACACTTTGGAAATATTGGAAAAAGAGCTTGTACTAAATTATTTAAAATACAAATAAAAACCAATGTATTATCTCAATTGATCTTGATATTTTAGACTGACCGGAGGCCGTATTTCTACAGAAGTGAGAACCAGACATACTCGTCTCAGGCTATTACGCTCTGGTATGCAAGTCCTTGAGGACCGTCTATTGAATGACTCTGACCTTGACGATAGGAAAGCGGATAACATTCGCTATCTAATCGATAACAAGAGAAAGGAAATAGACACCATCTTGGCACTAGCAGCCCGTAGCACTGAGCATGAGCCTCGTGAACACTTAGAACCAAGCTTTATAAAGCAGCTAGGTAACGCGCAGGCTGAGGTCGATTTCTCTACTAATGAGAGTACAGTGGAGACACTGAAGGCCTTCGACCAACTTAAGGAGTCTGCCAGCCTTAGGGATAAGCAGATGATGAATGCCTTTATTCATTTCTGTGAGCCAGGTGAATGGCGAACTATCTTGAAGGCTCATGAGCCCAACTGGAAAGCCCTACCCTGGCACCAGTTGCGTGATAATATACTTAACACCTTTTTGAAGATGCACGTGACCGTGAACTTCTAGAGTCTCGCAAGTTCTTTGCGAACGATACCACTATTCGAGGTGCTCTAGCTCATATGACACATATGAATACTCGGATGGGTGGTCGTGCCTATACTGGCGAATATTTATTAATTTGTCAGATGATGGAGACTCTGGGAGCTAACCTCTTTAAGAAAGTCAATGATGACATCATCGCCTATGGTGATTTGCGATCTATGCCTTGGTCTGTCTTTGAGAAGATAGTACACAAGCATACCAATTCCTCTACTAGAGTACTTAGTACCACGAGCTACACCCAGCCCACTAAGCGAAACGCAGTAGAGACTAATACTGCGCGTAGTACTAAGAAACCTCGCACTACTACTGGAGGGGGTACTGGCTCTACTTCTACTGAACCGAAAGGTGAAAAGAAGGTGAGAGCGCCTTGCAAGAAGTGTGGTTACAACCTCACAAAACGTAATGGCAAGTGGAATGGTAGACACGACCCTGTTAAGTGTGCACCAGGCAAGCCAGATTTTGGACACTATATGAAAGAGTGTGCTACTTGCAAGGGTACTAACGGTTGGCACAAAGAGGATTGCAAGGACTTACCAGACGTCCAAGTTAAGCACTGACAGTACCATATGTGCGCACTAGAGCAAGATTATGAGAAAATGTTCAATAAAATCTATAACAAAGGAGATGAACGTATCTTTCAAACAGTTTTCGTAAATGGAGAAAAAAGTTATGGCACTATTTGATCCAGGGGCTGAAGTCTCTGCTATCTCATGCCGAGTAGCCTACGCTACAGATATGGCTGTCCATAACGAAACAACTGATTTAATCTTGGGAAATGGCAAAGTTACTACTTGCGAACAAGCCATTGACTATGCACACATAATGCTGTCAGATAGAAGAGAAGTGAAGACTCACCTAATTGTTACTGACATGTCTCAGAAATACGATTTAATTATAGGTATGACTGATCTTCTCAGTTTAGGTATAACACTCACTGGTCTGCCTAATGGGCTAGACCCGAATAAAGATCAGTCAGATGATAATATGTTAAAGATACCTAAACCTCCGGAAGGTGAAGCAAAGGATATGATTCCGCACTTCAACGATATAATTATGGACTTAATTATACAAAACAGGAAGATTGCAATAACTGACTGGTGTATGTTTAAGTTCTCTAATGGGTACGTTAGACTTGACTTAACAGACGTCGACTTCTCTAAGTTAAAGTGTCCTTCACATAACCACGTGAGTTGGAGACACAAAGACGTTGTCAAAACCCAAATCGAAGATTGGTTAAAACAGGGTCTAATTGAAATCAATTATGATGCAACCCCAGTTAACTTAGCTCTCTTAGCGGTCGATCAATATAAATCTGATGGAACGTTTAGTAAAACAAGAGTAGTACTAGACCTGTCGCCAATCAACAAACTAATTCCGCAACATAGTTTTCCCTTACCTAAGATAAGCGAGATACTACGCAAAATGGAGGGTGCGACTATCTTTTCCAAGATAGACTTAAAAGCTGCATTCCATCAACTACAGATATATGAGCCTCATAGGAAATACTTTTCCTTTACTTGGCAAGGTAAGAAGTACCAGTTTAAAGGTGCACCTGAAGGCTTACACATGTTACCTTCTTTCTTCCAACAAGTTATGATGGAACTATTTGCGGACCTGTCGTATAACGTATCAGTCTATTTAGATGATATAGTTGTCTTTACAAAGACAGCACATGAACATGCTAAACTCGTTAAAGAAGTCTTAAAGCGACTTAATCATGCTAAACTTAAGATTAACGAAGACAAGTGTTCTTTTGCTAAAGATACTATACACTTACTTGGCTACAAAGTATCTGCAGCAGGGGTAGAAATTGATCCTGGCAAGAAACAGTTTCTGTTGGATTTATCAACACCAATTACTGGAAGAGATGTGAACTCTGTGTGTGGGTTTGTTAACTTCTTCTCGGATTCGGTACCGCATCTTTCTCATTACTTAAAGCCTTTCAGTCACCTACGGCTGCACAAAGGACCTTTGGGAAAGCTTTGGACTAAAGAATGTGATGATGCATTTAAACTAGTCAAAAGTAAAGTAATGGACGCACCCATCATGCAGTACCCTGTGGATGGTGTCCCATTCCAAGTAGCAACCGACGCTTCAGATCGAGCGGTAGGTGGAGTGCTTTACCAAACGATAAATGGTAAACCGCGCTACATACAATTCTTTAGCAAGAGTTATAATAAGAGTCAACGGAATTACCCTACCGTTAAACAAGAGCTCCTTGCTATAGTTACTGCGCTAAGACAGTTTAAAGACTACCTTTATGGAAGTTACTTTACTGTCGCCTGTGATCAAAAGTCTTTAACATACTTAAAAGATATGAACCCTGATTCACAGTTGGTGAGCCGCTGGCATGACATTATTGCCAAGTTCGCTTTTAATATAACACACATTCCAGGAATACATAACCATCTTCCTGACATGCTCTCTCGACTTGTGCCCGACTACCAGAAAACAGTCAAAGAGTTATTAGCAACCGATTGGATGCTAAATAAGAAATGGTTTAACCTCGCTCAATCACGATGGGGTCCATTTACTGTTGATATGTTCGCCGCAGAACATAACAAACAGGTTTCTGAATATAGGTCGTTGACTCATCCTAAAGGTGATGCATTTCAGCTTGACTTATCAAAGCATAATGCGTGGGCTAACCCACCTTGTCAACTTATCGCACAGTTGTTAAATTATGTTAATATTACTAAATCTACCATTACGCTGTGTTGTCCCTTACGTAACTCCGACCCATGGATACGTGATTTAATTAATATGATTCAAGACGAACCTATTTATGTCGACCGTGAAACCGACACGTTCTTGTATCAGGGATCCTATTCTATTAAGAAGACGCCTTGAAACACACCATTGTTTGTCGCATCGGTCCTGCAGGTACCACTAAGTGGAAACCCTCAACCGAATTCTTAGCTAAACTAGAGGAGTCTAAAGAGTTTGAACAAAAGCTCAAGACTCGTACAACACATGCACCCAACAAGATTGCAGTCGAGGTAATGCCGATTGAAACGGCATTAGATCGTAAAAAAATATGGAACTAGCTAAGGCCATGGATCAAAGACTCAAAACTCTAAGAGAACCTGAAGCTCGCACTCAACTACTTAAAGCGCTGCTTAAAGAACAGCCAGGAGTTGCGAAACAACTGAAGAAGATACTTCAACAATCCAATGTTGTCAATTATGTATCTCAGGAGTCTACCCCTCCTGATACTGAGGTTGCCCTTTCCAACAGGACTATGGTTCATCCAGCCAGCGTTACGCAGAATCTGACTGACTTAGAGGAGCTCGAAAGTAGAGTTAAAATTATACATAATTTAACGCATCGAGCATATGAGCATACTTATAAAATGGCTATTCGTGCAGGGCTTGATCACCCGGCGCTGAAAGAAACCATACGTGAAGTATACCGACGCTGTACTGATTGTGAAAAGAACCAGATCAAGCGATACGGTTGGGCACCCCTAAAAAGTGTGACAGAAGACCAACCGATGCGCCGAGTCATAGTCGATTTGGTTAAACTCCCGCGATCCAAGCATACTGGCTATGTATATATCTGTCATTTCTTATGTGTGGCTTCGGGCTATAACTTGCTTTATGCAATACCGAACAAACGTCCACAAACAGTGGCAGAATTATGCTATCACGTCTTTAATGACTTCGGTTTCCCCCGAGTACTATGTTCTGATAACGGTAGTGAGTTTTGTACCGACGTAATGGAGGCACTTATACTCGTATCAGGCATGACCCATAGGCGTGGTGTTCCTTACAAACCTCAAACGCAGGGTGCAAATGAGACACGTCATAGAGAACTTAAGAAACTCTTGCGTACCGCACTAGACGACGTTGAGGATATGTGGCCTTATCATTTGAAATGGTTTCAGACTCAAATGAATAACTGCATGAATCCTCAAACTGGAACACTCCGTTTCACTATTTCTTTGGCCGCTATAGTGAATTACAAGCAACGTTTGATAAAACTGCGCCCGAGAAACACGCTACCCCGTGGCTACAAAAGATCGAGCATTTGCAGAACGTTGTTTACCCCTGTTTACTCGAGCACAAGAATCGTGTCCTACTTAAAGCGTATGACCGATGGAATAACACTAAGAACATTGTTCAGTTCAAAGTCGGCGATTACGTTAACATTATAAATCGAAACGCCAACGTTACCGAACTCTCTTCTAAGACGATAGGACCTTTTGTTATTTCCTACCATGATGAGAAGAGTGATACTTACGAAGTGAATAACATTGATGGTACTAGCGCAACCAATCTAGGCACTCACCGTATCCCTACCTCCGAACTCTCATTCGCTCGCTCATTTGATTCTGATATACCAGTTATGGAGTCACAAGTCAAAGATATAATTGATAAAACATCCGAAGACGGTTACACTTACTACAAGACCCGTTTCATGGATGGGACAGTAGCTTGGCTAACCTCCGATGCATTTCGTGAATCTCGCGACTTTCTTCGTATCTTTAATAAGAAATGGAATAAGCGTTTACATAAGAACACACGAGATAAACGAAAAGGGTTTCCTCAGGTGACTACAAACCCTGACGGATCTGAAATTCCCTATTTGCCCCACCTACTTCCTACGTGACTAAACTTTCTGATCTGCTTACCAACAGTGCAGAAAATTGTTCAAACTTACTTACTAGTGAAGAACAGCCTTTGGCTATTACCTTACCAAATAATAAACGTAAGGCGCCTACATCGGAAATGGTTACTGGACCAAATACTAAACGACATAGAGTACAACATGAGTCTTGAACTCGTACATATATAGGCACATACTTACTCGATAAGTCATGACCGAAACCGTTTTACTTTGGTTTTCGCTTTACCAACTAGATCGTATCTTAACGTACGTTCGTAGTTCTAAAAGCTACTGGGGGCTATGTAGAAATACGGCCTCCGGTCAGTCTAAAATATCAAGATCAATTGAGATAATACATTGGTTTTTATTTGTATTTTAAATAATTTAGTACAAGCTCTTTTTCCAATATTTCCAAAGTGTTCTAAATTCACTTTGATGGCTCCAATAGCCTGAGTATTTGGTATGACTCATCTACTTGGACCTATTTGAGACATTAGTAGATGTAGGATATTATAAACTAAATTTTATAATCTCCGAACTACTACTTATAGATTTTGGTCCTCCCGCCAATCTCCAAAATCCAATAAGTCTTTTTCTTTTTTTAACTTTTCTTCAGATGGAACTTTATTTATATCAGCTAATGTATTAACGTGACTTACGTTATTATGTCTATTTACAAATTAGGCAAGTGGTCATGAACACTTAGTACTTCTAGTGAAAATTATTCAATAAAGAACAGCTAGAGGTACGCCCTGTGTGATCGAGGATATTTAGGCTCTTAACAAGAGGCAGTCCCGATCATTCTTACACAAGCTACCACTGCTAAATCCTAACTGACTAAATTGTATTTTAGTTTAATATAGTTTGAAACCTAGTAATTTCCATCGAAGTTTCTCACTTGCTAAATTAAATCTAACAATGTACGGGCTGTCAATGTTATCCATTTGGCACACTTAAAATATAGAGAAATTGCTTCTTTCGAATTCACAAGCAACATCCACAGTTAAACCACTTTCACAGCCACCTACTTTGCCTTGCAGTAATTGGGTCATCTACTATTGGAGAAAAAGGCTGTATCTTGTATTATTCGTGAGAGGAAAATAAGAGACGTCATACAAGACGCACTCAATCCTTTCATAGAACCTACAAACTTTTCACTTGTTTTCACATGTTATAGGCTGGTGTACTATCTCTAGAACTTGAATACTTGACTACTCAATTAATCGTATGTTGTTCCATCGTGCGATGTTAAACTCGACTCATGCTCAGTTTCTTCCCTTGAGAGATATTTTGATAGTGGTCGGTTCCAGCTCTATAATATTTTTCTTCATTTGAATGTCACATGGCTTTCTACGTGAATCAATCGATTTTTTATTGAATTACAATAAATATATTCATAATTTGCTGTGTAGTTTTGTAATTGATTTTGTTCAGTATTTTTGACATCTCGACTTTTCAATACATGGAAACCTGAAATCTAAAACACAAAAGCTGTTCATAATAGACTCAGTGAATGTAAGTGTTATATTCAAAGGACTCCGTATCCTAATTAACAATTGAGCACAATGGTGTCCAGCCCTTCAACGTTGTTTGTTTACCACACGACACTCACTACGCAGGTTCCGAGATAAAGCACTGCTACAATTGCATAAAAGGGGCTGAAAGCCTATTTTAAATTTTAATTGCCATCCCAATCAATATTAAACCACATGTATATAATCGAATCAAGCAATAAACTTGTGACAAGGATTTATACTTTTTCGTAGATAAAGTTAAGGACTGCAAAAATGGGTTCGAGGCCAATACAGGTGGTTTTAAGAAATGCCGGTGGATTCTTTCAAGTCGTAAGCCTATATTCGACAAAAGTTGTAGGCAGAAACCGAATTCGTTGACTCGTGTAACTTGACGTTGTGTGCCCCTTCAATGTATATTTTTAATGCGTAGCACTCTATCAGCCCCACTTCTTATCGTTTGCTTGAATGACTTCAGAGAACACCGCCCACTGACGCCTCCTTAACAATATATATATTAACATATACGCACATACGTATATAACAATACAAAACTGCATACACATATACACACTCAAAACAGAGTACGTTCATAGCGGCACCAGTATTGTTCAGCACTAAGGTTTTGAACCAGCTTTCAGAACTGAGCAATATATGTCCTGTTCAGCCGCCAGCCAGGCTCTTATTCTCTTCGGATCGGATAGTTCTTCAGGCCTTGATATATTGTATAGCTGCAATAGCAAAAATCATTGACGTAGCAACATAATAGTTCAAATAGAAACACACTTTCGAAGCTTCATTAATTACATTCCGTCGACTAACATAGTTTAATGCTCTTCTGTCCTGGGATATCAAAAGAGTGCGAATCCGCACACAAGGTTCAATTCTGTATAAAAAAGCATCATGTCAGCCGACAAACCATCATTATTAGCCCTCATGATTATCGATAAACTTTTATTTTGAGTGCATCATGTATTAATATTTACTGTAGCCTTTCCAATATTTTCAATCCGCATGTTAGTGCGTTGTCGTGTGTTCTTATGTACAACGCTCTCGGGGTGGTCAGAAAATAATAATAACTTCATTCGTTTCGAATCCGGGTAGCTGTTGTTGATTGAGTAGAGATTGTTTGGGCGTGTTTGCATTTAGTACCAGCAAGAAACATTGATGCTGTGTACTCTACAGAAGCTAAAAGTTCGGGACACCTATCAATAATATCCCACAAACAGGCATTTTCACAATTGCAGCACTTGGGCTGTACTTCC
>LUCW03000101.1:147500-150000 GCA_001586965.3 Sphaeroforma sirkka | reverse complement strand
CTGCTGAAGCTTAGCATACCAGCAGAACTGGATTAGCACAGTCTAGGCGACGTGAATCCGTATGTACTACATTGCCTGAAATGAGATATTACAATCAAATGTACGAGTCCAGTCACTACTTTATTTGATCGGAAGAAATGCTGAGACCTTGATCTCAGACATACTACTAAAGGGTGTACAAAACGGGGAGGCCAACAGCAGGCTCTGGAAAACTTCGCTGACGAGACTTGCGAAAAACCTTAGAAATGATTTAAGCGTTGGTCATAACAAGTACCGAGTATTGTCAGCCTTGTTCGACCCATTGGAACGCGTACATATTGCACTCCACAAGTCATGATTGTATACATTGGCGCCGTGATACGTATGAACGAGTAAATATGAGAGGATGAATCGACCGAGCCGGACATGTACACTCACACCAACGGGTGTATATACGTATTAACGTGGAAACATGAGGTGACCAGTACAAAAATTGAACAGTATACAAGCAAATACTTGCACAAGCGCAACGACAGCCCCTTGCAGATAGTTTAAATGCACACGCATATGCAGAAGCAACAAACATACATTTTAATATGTACACAAGCATTTTCGTACATAACAGCAACACAACACACATGTGACTAAATATGCGCAGTCACGTACCTCTGCTCACACCGGAGGGCCGTCTGATGATACGGGCCTTTTTCGCACCGTATTCAGCGTACAGCTCCTTTAGTTGTGCATCATCAAACTTCGGCGGAAGCTTTGAGACAAATAGCTGTGTCTTTGATTTACGTAGACGCTCTATCCTTAATTGCTGTATGTGAGGACAAGCACACAGCCTAATTAGCAATGGCAAACACCTGGCCATCCCGTGTTGTGCAATCTCGGGAGTAGTAAGTACAAACTAATATATATATCGATACAGCGCAAATATTTATACTATGATTTTGAACACTATATGTCGAATAGTACCATGCACACTCTTCTATATAGACAGGAGTGCCAGTGATGGTATATCGGATCTACTGCTAAGGCTTGCTTAACCGCTGCGCCGCGGAGGAGTTGGCAATACACATCGGCTGACTGAGTACTCAATCTGAGTGCAAGGACTGCACCTAATATAATTACACCGAGAAGCTGTGCACAACCGACAGCACTAATACGTATGGTAGAGTAGATAGAAAACCATAGTAATAGTGTACTTTAGGGATCAAACACACCCCGTGAGGTATATATAGGCCATCGTACACAAGGTTAAAGAAAGACAGATGGTGTACACCTTCCACCGAGTCTAATGATACGAGCACACAGGCAGACAGCGGAATAGAAACACAACACATATACTTGAGAAGCGCACCCTATCTAGTAACTGTGCCACGCACACACAATCCGTATTCACGAGCATCCACGCAGATAGTTATGTATAAGCGAAGAGAAGATAAAACCATATGGCGTATCCTAGCTCAAACTTTACACGCGGTTAGGATGTCTCTGGTTTAATCTACAAAGCTACACGCACATACGCTTATTTATAATCATGCACGATTATCGCATCAAATTAGATACTTACATTCGGAGTGAGCGGGCCGGTTGTCCTCCAGGGACCTCCACTATGGTCATTATAAATCTTCTTTTTCACACCATCAGGGTCGCTCGATGATGTCTGAGTAGACATTGGGAGTTGGGATTGAAATTGGGATCGAGGTGGGGATACGACAATATAAAGTGAAAACACATCCTTGTCGGAATGTGGCGTGGCATGGCCAAGTGCACAATCCTGATTTTATTCAGATTTGTCGGTAGATACGATTTATACGTCTCCACATTCAGAACACTACAGTTTTAATATACATGACATGTGAGAAAAGAATACACACATTTCGATTCAACAAATTGGCAGCTTGCATGCACATAGCTATGCAGGTGGTAATAATAAATACAAAACTGGACAGCTTTTACAGACAGTATTGATTTCCCCCCAATTTCGAGATACGTTTTCTTACATGTACGTGTATATGTGCACAAAAGTTGTCATCCAAATACACTATTTTATCATCCGCGCATTCTCGTCCGTGTACCACTGAATATATACATTAAAATATATGCACATGGTAGGCGGCTGTAGTAGACATTATACCCGGGTGAAGATAAACATACATAAAAACACGCACGTATTGCATGCATATATACTGGCATACATTTCAACGATCTCATGGACAACATCGCGTGACAGATTGAATCGCATTATTGCGATACATGACAACCATAACTGGGCAAGCAGAAAGATATAGCAACCAAAACTGGTCACACGCCTATGTGTAAGACTATCAACCTAAACATTCGTATAGAGACATAGGCACGCACAGCCAAAACGATTGCCATAAAAATTTATTTTTAGACTTTCAACTTGAGCATACAGTCTATCGTCAGGTTGCATGTGTATACACACACACCCATATATATATATATATATATATATTATAAAATAGACACAGACATAGACACACATAGACAC
>LUCW03000101.1:132500-145000 GCA_001586965.3 Sphaeroforma sirkka | reverse complement strand
GCGTGCCTACACAGGTACTTCTAATTGTTTATTAAATTCCAACCGGGTTATTTCTTGCCACCTTTCTTCTTATCTTCCACTGTCGTTATGTCGTCCTCATCGATCTCCTACAGGGTTGTGTTATAAGAATCGTTTAATAGCTACGTTTACGGATACACACGGCAATCAATCGCCTGAAATAGTATGTTATGAGAATCCATATACACACAGTCACTTGCGTACTTGCACAGCATCATGCATGTATGTGCGTGTTAGTTTGCATGAGAATTTAGAGCCCAGGGCAGTTACTTCCAGCTCGTGTCTGTTGACCAACATGTGTAAGTTGGCGTAAGCGAGGTCAGGATTGGCACGAACACAAATTGTATGCAGAGGCCCGTGCCTAGATAGAGCATCCTCATCGAGTCACAAATGAACATACGTACTGTATACACCATCTGTGAAGTCCATCACATCCAAATGTGGACTTATAAGTATCTCTGAGATAGCAAGGTTTTAGTATATTAATACTGTTACTCTTCGACGACCAGTCCGGAAAATAATAATACAGTTGAAGTGTGTGATCATCGCAACTCTCGTAGGTCGGCGCAGAAGGCATCCGGAAGATTCAGTTCCCACAAACGTATACTATTATTTCTGTATCAGGTCTGGCACAAAAGCAACGCCAAAATAAATAAAAAGCTAGTGCAAACCACCACCACCACGGCTAGAGACGAGCCACACATACCTCGATAGATAATGTATGATTCATAGCACAACTAATTATAAACCTAAACCACAAGAATTCGCGTAGTACGCCCAAACCCCTAACTAATCTGAACAGCCTTGGGGATACCGATCTAATTCAGCACCACAACATACCGCCCACTTCTCCGGTAGGAACTCCTCCAGATCAGCGGCCACGTCACCCTGCAGTGTGATCTCATCATCGCCTGTGACTGACGACCCGCAGGCAAATTTGCTGCCCAGCACCTTGCCTGCTTTCTTCAGGTCGATATCTATGGCATTCAGGGTATAGCAGAAAGTTGTATATTGAGGACAAGGACAGTATTGCTGGTATGAAGTAGGTAAATTGAATGGGCGACATGTAGGTACGCAGGCAGGTTGCACGCGCTTACACTCAGCCCTATCCGAGTAATCAGGCACAGCTACGTGATGATTGGTCACAGGGAAGAAATATTAGGTACACTTCATGAGGGATATGATACAATGGCAAGACATCCTTCAATATATTTGCAAGACGAAGGTGTGCAACTGCTACATGCGACCAGGGCTCCCTTACGAGTAGAGCTGCCAGAGTGAATTCACAAGATACCGATTTATACATATGTATAACACACAGAGACACAGACACAAACACACAGACACAGACACAGACAGAGACAGAGACAGAGGCACAGACACATAAATATATATATATATATATATATATATATATATACAAGATATACAAGATATACAAGATATATACACACACACATATATATATATATATATATATATGTGTGTGTGTTCGTGCAATGACCTACCATACGTCTTCAGACCAACAACGACGGTGATGTATTTCCTGCCACCCCGATTTCTTCGCAATAGAGTGATGGCTCGTTTGACGTCGGCTTCTTTCTTGACCTTGGCTAGACCTTTGCCCTTCTTCTTGCTGTCGTCGAGGCTCAGGCCTTCAAGATCAGCTGGAGGTGGGGACGAAGCCAAGTGCGAGACAATGGATTAGGTGTGGTTAATTCTAAAATATATTTGAAGGTATTCCTAGTATCTTTTAATAGAGTCAATGCAAACGGGACACAACGATACAACCCGCTTCAACCACGTACTTTCCTTCCATTCACCGTATGATACATAGCACTTCTTACACTCGACCGGCTCGGTTTGTCAACGCGCACAAGCGAGAAAGAGCATGCATGTGCTTGCATCGTGCAGCATATACAGATATAAACTATGGCACACAGCCGAATCATAGGCATGCTGGTACATAGATAATACAACCGTCGGCCCATTAGCCAGCAAATACAACAACACAGACAAACCCAAAGCAAAACACCGTAGCAATACACACAAGCATTGACCAAGATGATGCAGGATCGTTAGACAACCATACACAGGGGTTGGGTAGAGCAAGGCAGTGATAGAAACATACCGTATAGTTCGTCGTAGAGATCCTCGTTCTTGCTCTGCAGTGCTTCCTTGCACGCTTTGGCGGTGGGACCGAACCCACAGTACTACAAAAGTAAGTGATAAGGGTTAGTACATCAGCGTTCGTGGGGGTTGCATTTTACCTGTAGTGCCATCGCTATGGATGGATACGTGTCTATGTGCGGGTATGTGGTTTAATTGTCGCATATGGACCTTCACAGTGGCATACAAGCAATTTCAGAACTAAGTTCATCTACACACACACACACACACACACACACACACACACACACATATATATATATATATAATATATATATATAAACATATATATATATACACAATAATACACACACACACACACACACACACACACACAATATATATATATATATATATATATATGTATATATATATATATATATACATATAATAATATACATAAGTACGAGTATCTGCATAAATATATATAAATGAATATATATGCACACACACACACACATATATATATATATATATATATATAAATATACATATATATACATTATATATATATATACATACATACATACACACACACACACACACACACACATATATATATATATATATATATAATTATATATATTCAAACAGGTACAATTATAGAAGTAGCTCTGTATTTATATAGAGCTACAATGGAGATATATGTCAATTATGTATGCGTACCATGATAGTAGGCGGCAGAAAAAGCCGTTTTTACATCAACTGAGATATAAAAGGCTATTTCGATCTAAACTGAAGAGACATGCTTGCCATAAACACAGCTGTGCAAGTGATTCTCAGGGTCATACATAATCCACCAAACATACCTCCGGAGGCACGGAGCACACAGTGCAGTAGTACACGTCCACAGTCATTTTTATATGGTATCTATATAGAAATGTATATACATATATATACTAAGAGTTCAATGTGTACAGTTACGCGTCTTTATGTATATATATATATATATATATATATTGCCAATAACCTATGTTTAAATACCCACTCTACAGCTACGCACAAGCCACCAGGCAGTTTGTGCATATCGTTCCGTGCATAATGACTGTTCGGCATTCCTAAATCCTCGAGTCTAGGCAGAGTAATCGGACGTCTAAAAAATGGCATATGAACGGTAATATACGACAAATATACGATATTTAGATTTCGATCAAGTTTCAAATCAGTCCGTTTGTCCGATTTGTGCCGCTCAAATTATATATAACGGACGTATAATACGTACTCCGTATTTAAAAAACACGGCATCATGATGTAAAAATATACAAAATCGATGATGTATATACAAAACCGACAAACAATTTGAACACAGACAACTGACACAGACTCTGCTATTTTGAATTGAACATCTGTGCTGCTATCGTACTAACCCCTGTGTTCAGTTTGCGCTATCTTTGTGTGGTTATCGCAGGCTGCAGTTGGTGTACACAGAAAATAGAATAGTATACGCTAACAAGTTCTTTAATCTACCCTATATAGCTATCAGTATCGCGACATATGCCAACACCCATCCAAGTCCTGTTCATACACCATGCCGTCTACTAAGGAGATACTGCTGTACACTAATATCATGCGAGAATTTCTCAAGTGGTATAACAAGGAGCACAACTGGGATCAATATGAAGACTTTCATAAGATTGACAAGAGCTTATTCAAAGACATCACACCCGAGAAACTCGTAACATATATGAAGATACTTGCATATGGCATCCCAAACCCCGGCCCAGAAGATATTCCTACTGGGCAAGGTGAAACGGGACTTTTATTTGTGAAGAGAGCAATCTCGTACTTCTTACCGGACGCCAATAAGGATTGGGATGCTGACACACGTACCGGAAATCCAGCACGTGCTAAACCGGTGGATCAGCTGATTCGGGTTGCTGGGATGAATGAGCCGAGCGCAGAGAGCATACAGTTGATTAAACGACAGTTGAGTACTTTTTCCATGGAGATCATGGCGTTACAGAGGACTATTTTTGATAGCAATCAGAAACACAGACACGATTCAAAGCATCTGGAGTTGCTAGTGGACAAGACTCGGGTGGAATTGATGCAAGAGATGCTGAATTTGAGTAAGCAAAGACATGGAATGAGTGGGATGAATACGAATGGGATTGGAATGTCATCTAACGGGAAGGGTAATGAGGCCAATACAGGTGGGAATGATAGCTACGCATATGGGGAATATGAGTATGGCCAGGAAGTCACACCTGTTGAGGAGGAGTATACTACCAATAGCAGTACTGCTATTGATGGCAACAACAGAAACAAGAACAAGATCTCCACTTCTACGACGCAAGACGTGATGGCGCTTAGCAACCACGCTAGCACCAACACAAGCCATGCGTATGGTAATGACTACCCATACAACGGCGGATCTACTGTGTATAGTAACAAGGCTCCACAGCAATACGGAGCCAGCAGTATGCAGGTATCCACAATTCCCGGCTCGTCTGGCGAATTCATTGGCAACGCCCAACTGTCTTCCAAGCCAAAAACACTAGCCAGTCTATGGGAAGAGTATGAGATTGGAATTGGCACAAACAAAGCGGCCAGGGAGTTCACCCAGAAAGAGCGGGGGAGTGTGAGGAAAACGTACAGTTTTAGAAACTCATTCTGGAAAGCTATGGAGACGGTGATGGGGCGTGGGAATTCGGTGGAAGAAGCGATGCAAAAGATCCAAATAGCGTATGGCGAGAATGCTTCTGTGACTGCTGTGTGTCGGGCCATCTCCAGAGATAAGGACTTATCACGTGTGTTGTCACCACCATAAGTACC
Source organism: Sphaeroforma sirkka (assembly GCA_001586965.3). Taxonomy (NCBI): domain Eukaryota; class Ichthyosporea; order Ichthyophonida; genus Sphaeroforma; species Sphaeroforma sirkka. The sequence goes on along the minus strand of LUCW03000101.1, from coordinate 140,038 downwards.
GCAACAATAAACGTGAAGAGCACTGCGCTTATATGTGGGAACTCAGCATGCGGCTTTACTTACAGTTTGATGAGTACTTCGATACTGCATGTGTAGGTATACAAGCGGTAGGTTGGTGGGAACTATAGTATACCGGGCTGTACAGGAGACGCATCAACCGACAACGGTGACTGCCGTATGCAAAGTTTGTCTACAATCATGGTAATTTGCTATATGACGGCAGAATTTATCTGGATAGTTATTGACGAGGTGTCCTTGACTATGCTCGTTACCGCCTAAAAAATCGTTAGATATATATAAATATATATATGTACATACATATATTTATACATATATATATATATATATATATATATATATATATATATATATATATATATATATATATATATATATATATATATATATATATATATATATATATATATATATATATATATATATATATATAGATGAGTTATTGGAGGTAATGGAAGACAACGGTTGTGCTTGAAACCAGTCAACAGGAGTACCACCTCAATATCATAGCGACATATTTGTCGTAGCCACTCTGCAAGGGTAGCAGTGGGCATAGGAACTTTGCTGGCTCTGAAGTTACCCCGCCAGAAAAAAGGTACATATATTTATAAACCAGGTATTAAAATTAATGAAGCCTTGATTTTGGTCAAGTCGTTCGCTGTTCTATTGTGAGTGGTCTGATTCGATAGCAGACGTCACAGACAAGGGTATCAGAAGTTGAAAAGGGGTCCTCGACGATCAGGCATATCGTCTCTTGAGCCATAAGTGTGTTCGAAGTGGCCGTTGTTCGATCTACCCAAAGTAGCATATGATTGTTATTCCGTGCACAAGTCCTTCCAACATTTCATATTTACGGAAGATGATTTATGAGTGTTTCAATTGGGGTTATTTCGCTTACACTCAAGTACGACATTTGAAGTACATAACCATCCCTCTTAACGATTGTAGTAGGACGCGCGAGTGCAATTTAGACACCCGAAAGTTCTGTACACTCTCGAAGTCGGTTATATGGTAGCAGCGTAAACGTTGCTTGGCTTATAGTTCAGCTTTCATCGGGCGCATTAAGAATCAGGGCCATTGCGTCAACGAAGCAGAGCATCGCCATCCTTGAATGCATACCAAATTGATACACATGGATCAAAATCTGTTACGAGCCCTTGCAAAATGATTTGACGCATATACTGAGTTTTTGTGTGTGTACTATGTCATGTCCTAAGCCCCTGTATTCGACCCTAAAACAAAGTGCAACGAGCGCATGACATGTATTCAATGACATTGTTAACCACGCAGCTGGTTGTGGTGGCAGATCACTGCCTGGACATACTAGCTGTAGACAATCTGTACGCAATGCAACGTGTCGATACGTGAGGTGTCCATTCTAAACCTGTCTTGCTCTTTTGACGCAGCAGCGTTGAAAAAAAATATGGAGGATATGTATAGACCGCGCTAGGGCACGTTGAGTGATTGTATGGATTGACATTGCTCGAGCTTGAGAATCGATTGTATATATCGGCAAAGTTGCAGTTGTCAAAATTATTAGGATTGGCAGAAAAAAAATCCGAATCTGCTATACACACAGCGGTAGTGCGTCCTCGACAGTAACAACAAATTAACGATGGGCTCCCGGAACTCTGGAATTCGGCAGCAACGGCGATAGTCTAAATAGCAATGATCAGGTCATGCGATTGGCATGCTAGAAATCAACCGGTCGATGGATATAAGTCGAGGCACCTGGATCGTAGCGTTCATAGACAGAGTATCCATAAACCTCATGCTCGGGAGTTTGAAATTAGTGCTGCGCGCACCGGATCGAGAGAAGAGAATTGCCCATTACTTCGAAGAAACTCGGAGGATATCTGGCAAGCCATACATAAAGCTCCACTTGAGGTAACCGAACAAAATGTGCACATATGGCAGCAGAAATAAGGCTTTCTAATTTTTCGACGACCACTAACAAGTCAAATTGACATGACATCCCCAGTGCATCTGAGCGTACGAGATGTCATTTGGAGGTATAAACGGGTGACTACGCCATCAGCTACTCTGTGAGCATTGGCACCTCATAAACAATAACATAACATGCTATATATGGTTTAACCCTCACAACACAGCAAACTGTTACATAGGCGGGACTCCATTAAAATTACTTTGGTACACAGGGCACTGCAAATGCGACACAACTACGATAAAAAAATATGCTAACAGGCATTGCCATATTAAACGCAGTCATGGTTCAGTTCATATTATTTTAGCGTGGTTAAGAACTCGACTACATTCATCCCCGTGTATTTTGTTGAAATGCTGGCCGACCAGCCGAACATGTATGCAGCGCAGCAGTCTAATATATCGCCAACTAGTATAACCAGTCACTTATATAACTGTCGCTCTCCTTCTCCTTTGGTTCTTTGAAGTTCAGTGCCATCCATGTTGATTGAGTTTGCAGCCGGGAGAAAGATAGCTGTCGCAGTGAGAGCAGGCAGATGATTCTATGATTTGAAGAGTCTCTCTCATCTGACACCAACAAGAAAGGACTGTCCTTTAGATTCTCCGCAATTGCAGTGATGGTTCTTTTTCGGTCACTTCAGGAATCTTTTGAAAGGGAATGAAGAATAAACATGTCTGAGTGATGTGAATTCGCGTTGTAAAGTATATCATTCCATGCATACGTGTAATCTAAATAAACATGATATAATTTATATAGAAATATATATAGATATACATACATAGATATATATATATACCCATGCACCTGCGCACACACACACACACACATATATATATATATATACTCGAACACTCACAGACACAGACACAGAGACACAGACATATAATATATATATATATATATATATATAGATACATGTCAATAGATTCCACGATAGATACATGTCAACATAACAAAAAAAGATTCGGGGTCAAGAAAATGGAAATTGTAATCATGAATATGGAGTATGCGATTCCAATGCAAGATCAGACATCTCCCCGAACACGTATGCACAAACTAAATCCGATCCTGCTTATAACCACTGCATGCAATCTAAGCGATCAGCCTATACACCAGTCGTCAACAACATAACCATACACAAACAAGCACACACATGCCACGTGCGAGCCATAACGGAAGCTCAGCACAGGCAGGTGTATCCTTGCTTGTACGCGTATGCATGCAGCTAACAACGAATACAAGCGACACGACTTAGAGCGGCAAGTGAAGTAGGAATGATAATTTGTGCAGCATACCACAGCGAATGTACCGAGCTTCAACCGGGACCCACACCAGCCATTCAAACCTTTTACAGTTCTCATCATCCCCCGAATCTTGGAGAGCAAAAACTTTCAAAACTACTACAGTCAGTATAACTCTTGGACAGCCAACAAGATACACAAAATCAAAGGCAATATAATATACTACAACAGATGACAAGTGAAGCTGCGTTAACGTATATGCTTTAGTTAACAAAAATCCATTCGTATTCTTGTATATCACAAGCGAGCAAGGTACATAGATATTTACCATACATATTTGCTGATCATTGCAAACTTGATTCACAAAACAAATACAATACAAATCCTTGACAACTATCATAACGCATACCAATAACTTCAAGATATCAAACCGGCGGTATATTATTGTGAAAAAATTGAGCATTCTACACCGACACAATTGACAACAATAACAATAATTTAACAGATGCGATTTTAGATCACTCGAGCGAAGTCACTCGCTTGGTTATTTACAAAAACATATAGATACAGCTAGATACAAAATTGACATTTAATCTACAACATGTTCTATAAGCAACTTGTTTGCAATACAAACCTCCATACGCAGACGGATGCCAGGGCCAACCCATTGTCCATCTTAACTCGATGAGCATGAAGTGGCTTTTATCGCGGGAATATAACTTCCACAGTCAGAAGAAATAATATTGACCCAATCATGAAGTGTTGTGTCGCTTTCAATAGCTGGAATTATTCGTAGTCATTCCATGATGTTGACTCAATTGTGGTGTATGTATAGCACTAGAACTTCAAAAGGAGTGCAAACACCTATGAACATCGTAATATTTGCTAGTGAGCATTCTACTGTTCGCGAGTAGGCGACGTCCGATGTCTTCAATAGTGTCCACAAATATAGGACTCCGACACGCATAAGGCACGCTGTGACAGGCTTACATCTTTGGTTTCGTGATATGATGCTATATTTAAGACGTAGTTCTACGTACGTATGCATCTTTAGTAGTGATAAATATCTCGGCCCCCTTTGGATTAGCATAGCCTTGTTCAATTTAGAAGAAGGCTATATGGGATTAGGTCTTGAGCAGAGATCACACAAGCGGAAATCATAATCTAACGCAGAAATTCATTTTTGTATTTATTTACCTATCGTGTGACCTGGGAAAGTGTGGAGGAGTCTGTGGAGTGTTTTCAGGTCACTCCTCTTGCTGACGGTGTGGAGTTTGAAATCCAAAATCGGGTATTTATTTAAAAAAAATAAAAATTATCAATATGTATATGCAGACGGGGAAAAACCCTGCGTTTTTTATAGGTTTTTGGAAAATGATGACTCATAGTCACATACATGCGCGCTGAAGCCGCTGATAATATTTTACTCTATTGATGTTGGTATCACTTTATTGTCCCAAAATGCTCCACAGTCCACAGTTCCACACTCCACCACCTGAATTCTCGAAGTCCTGAAATCCTAAAATGAAAAGCATTTTCGGCTAAAATACATAACACAATAAACAATTAGGAATGGATAGAAAATACAAATTGGCTTGAATTTGATTGAAAATCATGACGCGCCTTTTTCAAGATTTCTGCTCGTTTTGTGGGACATACGACAATCTTGCTGCGATGTAATTATGAATACTTACTATTCCGCATAGATATGCACTATTCCGAATGCATGTATACTGGATTAACCGTGCATATGCAAGTATATCGTCGGATGGTACCTATAAGTGCACACTAGGTCCCTCTTGTATATAATTATGTGCTGATTAAGCTGCCACAGTGTGTATCTGTGTTCCTGGTTGCCCTATTACAAGGTCACCACCCCAATCAAGTGTTTGATACGTAATACTGAGCTCGCTGTACTATTGTTTTAATGGAGCAATCATACCTTTACATCAATCGAAAACACATGCACAATAATATATTTGTATATATATATATATTATCCGACTACAACCATCATCGATATGAGCACAAGCACGAGCTCGCTTGCAGAGTATGGGGGAGTGGTGGACATGGAGATACATACGGATTCACAATCTCCCTCGAAACTACACCACGCGGAGAATATTAATAGTGTGTCAGATGTAGGAACTCACTACTCTCACAGTAGTGCACACCAAACACTACACGGGAATAACATCGCACCCATACACACATATATATATAACGCTATGGGTGGTAGTATACGTACGCAACAAGCACAATCACAGGATGGAACACAACCTAGTGATGTATTCAGAATTGGTGCTCAACTTAATGCACCACCGGTGTTTGTTTTCGGACAGAACACCTCTACGCCTGTGAAACCTAGTCAAGCTGCGACGAATACGAATATGAATGCAAACCCGGTTTATAGTCCGGGTGCAGCATTTGGGTCCGATCGCACGAACACAATACCGTCAACAGATAGAGGGTCACATTCAGGTGCGAAGATTAACATCAAACCTGTGTCGAAGAGCCATGTAAATACACACACACCACAGAACACAACAAACGTACGGGTGGGCGATGGAACAGCACCTATCAATAATGCAAACACAACTGGTAATGGAGTTGGTGGGAGCGTTTCTGAGGGGTTCGGGTTATTCGGTCCGACGGCTACCACACCAGCGAGGAGCCACAATAGTAGCGGGACTCGCGAGAGAGTACGACCAGTCAGTGCTAAAAAGCCCACACACCAAACCGAGTACATCATCATAAACAGTGATAGTGATGCAGGGGTAGGTGGACAGGGAAGAAGTGTGAACACTGGGCCGAATGCTGAATATGCTCGCAGAGACACGAGTGCACCACCACACACAAGTGGAATGAACAGTGGAAATGGAAAGCCACGCGTAAGTGGAAAGGGTGTGAGGAAATCGAATGCGAATGTAAATGCGAATGCGAATGCGAATGTGGATACACGCGCATCGGGACTAAGCAGTCCTCCAGAATTGTATGTTAGGACTCATGCACTGGATAATGTGTATGTGTCCGTTAGTAAAAGTCAGAAAAATCAGGACAAAGTGGTACCAAAGGCCGCTGTCACGGAGTGTATCAATCTGATAAGTAGCGAGGAAGAGGAGCTGGGTAATGCAACGTTTGCGCAGAATAAACAAACACCGCCAAAGGGACCACATACGTTACACACACCTGCACGGCCACAGGCAAAGCCTTCACCACGCACACAAGTGCACCTGCACGCACGTGCGCAGAAGATGCATCAACAGGCATTGAAACCATTGGAACGACGGGAAAAGCTCATGAGAGAGAAACAGCGTGAGCGGCAACAACAACAACAACAACAGCAGCAAAAGCAAGCTCAGCAACGTACCACCACCTCACACGGACCTTCGTATGCACACATACCCGCCCCCTGCAAGCGCCCCAAGGAACGAACCAAGATCACCCGAGCACACAGACGCTGAGGTGCCTGTGCCTGTGCTAACACCGCAGACGAAGAGTCCACGGAGTGCTCTGTACTCGTCATCCAAGAAACCTCGGCGAAGTACGAGCGATACATCGGAAGACGCGGGTATGAAGCACGCTCAAAGCAGGACGAATAACGGGACGCACATGGAGCTGAGTCAGGACGGTGATGTGTCGACTGTGACGGATATGGATGAGGATGTGGTTGCTACTGAGGCACAGAAGGGTGCGAGGCAGAGTTCGGGAAGTGCCAATCCCCAGATGCACGCGCACAGATCTAGGCGTAGGCCAGGGCATAGGGGTGTACCAAGCACTAGGAAAGCACAAACACACCCCAGCCAGCCAACTCAGTCACCCAACCAGCAGCCACACGGGCATACAGGACACACACGTGTACACAACGCACATACACACGTGGAGAGCGGGCAAACAGGGCGCTATCAAACACAGAAACATACTACTGCACCTACACCGTCTGCGGCTGGTACGTCCCGCACAACGTCAAAGTCACCTACAAATGGGCCGCGTGATAGGAATTCATCGCAGCCTTTGGTTGAGGGCGAGGCTCTCGCGTTCAACTTCGCAACGCTTTCTCAGGGTGCGACGGTAAAGTTCGGTGCTAGGTCGCCAATGAAGTTCGGTACTACTGCGGCATCCCCCGCCGCGTATGCAGAGCCGAATGCCACAGATACTCCACGGTTTAACGCCACGAAGGAACAGAATGCTGGTAATGGTCAAGCAGGTGTTGGCAATGATGCGTCTGAAGCTGGGAAAAGTAGTGGTAGCTTTGGTGTAGTGAATGCAGGTTTGCCTCCCGGGGTGTTCCGATTTGGTGCTAGCGAGCCATCCCCTGGCGCGTTCAGCGGCGC
>LUCW03000101.1:125000-127500 GCA_001586965.3 Sphaeroforma sirkka | reverse complement strand
GGTGACAGAATAAACACAACAGCCACCACCACCCATGCCAAGTTAGTGACGACGGCCAGTGTAGGGAATAAGGAACAGAGTGTCGATGCCGCAAAGGTGGAGTTAGCGCTGCTGTATACCAATCGAGGGTTGTGCCACTTGAAATTGGCTGCCTACAACCGCGCACACAAAAGACTGGTATCGAGCCATTGAGATCAACGAGTCCGACCTCAAACCTTTGGTCAGTTTGACGAAGCTACAGGTGGGTGAACTATTACACATGTGAATATATATATATATATATATATATATATATATATATATATATATATATATATATATATATATATATATATATATATATATATATACATATATATATATATATATATATATATATATATATATATATATATATATATATATATATTATATATATATATATTTATATATATTATGTTCATATATATAGATATATATCACATATAAACATGCGTATTACATACATACATACATACATACATACACTGACATACGTACCAGGACATACATATCATACATACCGCCACACGCGTTGCATACGTTGCGGATGGATTATGCGTGCGTATATTACATATGCTATATATAATAACATATGCATGTATGTATTGTATATTATATATATATATATTACATAATAATCATCAATATTACATATATACATATATGTATTAATGTATACATATATGTATAATATGTTAGTAATATTATAATGTATGTTACATGCATCATTACGCATGCATATGTATATTATATATATATATATATATATATATAATATATATATATGTATATATATATATGTATGTATGTATGTATGTGTGCATGTGTGTGTATGTATGTTGTATGTGTTATGTGTTATGTATATATAATATATATATATATATATATATATATTTATTTAAAGTGTGTGTATATCTATATCTCTATACACACACAGTATGTATATATATTAATACCTACATATATATATATATATATATATAAATTCATTCGTAGTGTTATAGACCTGGATTTAATTTGCATATTGTTCCCTCTGGGAAATATGGAGTAAGTATTTACCACGCATTTGCTTCTGTATGTTATTTAAACCGTACACTGTTCACGATTGTCTCCAAACAACTGAATGTGTCGGATCGCTCCTATACCTTACGTACGTGTATATAGCTAGAGGTGCGAATGGACTATGAGCCAACTCCTTCCCGCAGACCACAGCCAACATTTAACTCGGTTTTTTTTATCCTTTGGGTTTAATCACAGATGCGTCTGGGCGAACACAGGATAGCCAAAACCCTCTGCACGGACGGCCTAGCGTTGTGCGAGAAGTACCCTACAGAGCGCAACCAGAGTTTCCAGAAGGATCTAGCGTCATGCCACATCCTACTAGCAAGGTAGTTGCATATATACCAACCTCATAGGTGGTGTCACTATGTGTATGTGTGTTGTGTGTGATGTGTATGGGTTTGTTGGCTGTTTTTCCGTCTAGAGCCTTGCACAAGGGCAGTCAGTGTATGTGCAGAGTATTCGGCGGACTCTAGCCAGAAACTCCAGGGCGAACGTGCCCTACACTTCACCTTTCTGGACAAGTGACACACACATTACACCCACAGGAGTGTTTTCCAACATCATTACTGTTGCATCGATCTGTTCTGTGCAAATGTGCTGTGGCTCATGTGTGTCTGATTTTGCGAACGAATACACACTGCGTTAGTCCACTATACGGGCCTTAGACTCGAGCGACCTTTCTACGCTACGCTCCGCGGAGGGCCAATGTTAAAGTATTGATTAGCATTGGAAGACGTTAACGCTTTTGTAACTCGAGGGATAGAAAGTAAAATATCAGTTAGATGGCGATCTTTATGCGCCCCGCGGACGGCAAATTTAACTTTGCGATCTTACGAGCTAAAAGTTTACGCTACGCCGAACGGAAACCCCCCTCTGAGTTTAAGGGGAGGGGCATATTTTATTTTCAATCTCGCTTATGCCTCTTCCCAAGTGCAAGGACATGTATGAATCGTTCTCTTACTTGTTGTATCTGTGCGTATTGTATCGTACGTGCTGGGTATGGTGTCTGTTGTTCTTCTGCTCTATCTGTCGGTGACATGTATTGCAACAGACGCTCGAAGCTGTGTCGGTACTTTCGAAACAACTTGACTACAAATTCCTCCTTAATTGTCCACTGTACTGCACAGTATGCATACAACTACTTGTACCCGTCTCTGTGTATGTATAGCTCAGAAGGTAACGAGCGCGCAAAACTCTATCAAGCTTGCTTCTGAGCCTTTTATTACTAACTTGAACCGCACACTTTGGACAATCATCCTTTTTACCCCGTATACGTGCATGCATCGTGCTTATCCCCATTTATGTCCCCATTCGTGTATACATACGTGTATGATATTGTATGTTATATATACACATCTATACACAATCGCATATATGACAATATTCGTACGTGCGCTGATCCTGATTGGCTCAAATG
>LUCW03000101.1:117500-120000 GCA_001586965.3 Sphaeroforma sirkka | reverse complement strand
TAGTCTACTTAGTAAATTGGTGCATGTTTCTCACGTATGTGCTAGGTGAGATCAAATTGTTTGTATTGTGGTAGTCTACTCAGTAAATTGGTGCATGTTTCTTATGTATGTGCTGGGTGAGATTAAATTGTTAGTATTGTGATAGTGTGTGTGTGTGCATCCACGCTCGATAGTTGAATTCATGCGACTGCTGTGCTTACATTCGACCATGTCTACCCACGCATTTTTTAAATACCGCATACCCATCCGAACACAAACACAACATCGTGCTCAAAAGAAGTAGGTTTGTATTTTGTTGCCCATCCGCCAAAGTATCCGACACCAACACCGTGCATAAATAAACATGATGGTATAGTAGTGAGTTCACATGTATCTACCTACCTACATCACTCCACTACAATCTACCAAACGCTTACCGCACCAACCCCACCACCACCACCACCCCCGCCACAGCGCGCAGAAGAAGCTAGCCAAGCAAGGGCAAGCGGCAGCAGATGCCTTGCGGTTGCGTTTGGAGAAACAGAGCCACTACGAAGCCATGGGCCTCGTGCATACGGCCACATCCAGCGATATAAAGAAGGCCTATCGCAAGCTGGTGCTGCAACACCATCCCGATAAGACGCAGACGGACGATGAGATAGTCAAGGCCGAGAGTGACACCAAGTTCAAACGCGTGCAGGCGGTATGTGGGGGGGATGTGTGTGTTGTGTGTGTGGGTTATGCCAGGAGGTATGTATATAGTTACCCATAGTTATATGTGGAGTGTGTTTATAGGTATGTATAAGGTAGTTACGCATAATATGTGAAGTGTGTTTATAGGTAAGTAGAAGGTAGTTACGCATAGTTACGTGTGAAGTGTGTATATAGGTATGTATAAGGTAGTTACGAGAAGTTATATGTGAAGTGTGTTTATAGGGATGTACAAGGTATTTACGCATAGTTATATATGAAGTGTGTTTATTGGTATGTACAAGGTAGTTACGCATAGTTATATGTGACTTGTGTATATAGGGATGTACAAGGTATTTACGCATAGTTATATATGAAGTGTGTTTATTGGTATGTATAAGGTAGTTACGAAAAGTTATATGTGAAGTGTGTTTATAGGGATGTACAAGGTATTTACGCATAGTTATATATGAAGTGTGTTTATTGGTATGTATAAGGTAGTTACGCATAGTTATATGTGAAGTGTGTATATAGGTATGTATAAGGTAGTTACGCGTAGTTATTTGTGAAGTGTGTTTATAGGTATGTACAAGGTATTTACGCATAGTAATATGTGAAGTTTGTTTATATGTATGTACAAGGTAATTGCGTATAGTTATATGTGAAGTGTGTTTGGACAGGTGTGTTTGAAGTGTGTTTGGATAGGCCTTTTTGAAGTGTCTGTGAGCAGCTGTGCGTGATCCATGTATCTGCAAGCGACATACATTCTTTCAATTTAAGGATGCTCAATCTCAGTTGAGTTTGTGGGAGGTCCGATATCTTTGCAATATAGTACACCTTGATAGCATACTCATCTTATTCGCTTCTTGGTAGCTTACTACCTTAGGCAAGCAAATATAGAATACACCTTTATATCCTGCTCCATCTCACTCTCCCTTATCGCCTGCCCTTGTCTTGCCCGACTCCTCTAACCTTTAACAGGCATACGAAGTATTGAAGGATGAAGCTTTGCGCAGACAGTACGACCTGACCCTCCGCGTACAGCCTACGTATATGCGTCCGTCTTATAGTGCTTCGTCGTCGCGAGAATACTACACCCCAGACTTCAGCAACCCACCACCCCGGCCCCGCCAAACCCCGTTCGAAGCGGCACGGGGGAAAGGCCGTAATGGGAAAGGCAGATCCAGGCGTGCGCCACACTTTTAATTGGGCTTGTAGACCGCTAGTAGAAAGGAGTGTGAGGACAGCTAATAAATACTGGCGTCTCGTGTGGGAGCTGCCAATAAAACCTAAGCCGCAGTTATTTGAAGACAATAGTGTGTAGCCTTGAAATACGCAGCTGATCGAGTGTGCGTGTTGCTATTGACAATACATACTAGAACTCAATCGTAAGACATAAGCTGTACTAGCAAGTATTATACTCATGGGTATCCATGATCAATAATAGGTGTCTGTGTTAGCGGTAAGCTGTATGTAGCTTCAAAATGTTTAGTAAATTGGGTGTATGTGGCAATCAATAAATATTAGACTGGATCTCGAATACGTGGAATGTTTTATGTGGGTATCCGTGAACAATAACAAGTATCGATTTTAGACGAGAGCTGATTGTAGCTAGTAGATTAAGTGTATGTGGCTATCATAATAAGGACTAAATTTCAAATACGCGAGTCGTTTGTGCACAGTCTTGATTAGGTGGAATGGTAAGTGAATATAGATATCGTAGAGCAAGTGAAAATGGATAACGCTAATCAGTTCCTTCTGAAAATTGGCGGAATTTGTTCATTCCTGGTACGTTTTCATGGAATGAAGTGACTGGCAAAATCCCATATAA
>LUCW03000101.1:97500-107500 GCA_001586965.3 Sphaeroforma sirkka | reverse complement strand
CGTAAACGTACAAGTATTATATAATACATGCATGCAACTGCACAAGTTTAAATTTACATTCATGCAAAGACAAAGGTTAATATATATATATACATGTGTATTCCACACGTAGTATATGTGCATGCATGCACATAGCTACACGAGTATTATATATGCATCCATATACATACACACTGATCACATACATACATGTGAATATATATTTAATATATATAAATGCATGTAACTACACAAGTATTATATATACATGCATAAAAATACACACTTGTCGTATATACATGTATGTAAATACCTAAGTAATATACACACATGCAATACATGCATGTAAATACACACTTATTACATATACATGCATGTATATGCACACACGTTATACACATGCATGTAGATACACACGTAGTATATATACATGCATGCAACGGCACACGTACTATACATGCATGTGTGTAATTGCACGCATATTCTATATACATCCATTTGTACATGCATTTGCATGATTCCGTTGGATTTGAATCCCGCAAACGTTTCTGCACCCTCTACCACCAACCTTGATTTCCACCCGAGACATCTGTGGTGTGATTTATATACCGCTGTAGTATGTGGTAGCAGCGCATATGTCAGCTCGGAAGCCTCATTACGCATATATATATAGTAGTTACTATTAGTTGAACCACGGTCTGTGCCACGGATCGTTGGAATTAGATGATCAAGTCCATAGTACTTGCGTGTATAGTAGTAGCATGTCTTACCAATGCCGCTATCTTATTGCATAGGCCTGCTAGTCACAATTAGGCTTCAGTGTCGGGAGCTGCGGCAAGTATCGCTTTTAGATAGCAGGACGCGAAGTTCGGTAGTTATTGCGGTAGGTAAAGATGGAGTACAAACTGACCACCTCTTAGATGCCCTATAGACAACAGGCAAGCTTGGCTCATAGCGATATAATACGACTTTTGTGTACAAGTATACCTTCTGTTTTACTGTGGTACTCTCAGAGTTGCTGCATAGTAAACTGGGTTTATAAACAGTCTCCATCTTGGTTGTATTCTACAAGGGTGTCCTTATACCCCTTATTACAAAGCCCGTGATCCGGCCACACACGACGGTGATATCCACACACTAGTTAGAAGAGAAAGTATACTCACAAAGTAAACGTTATATACACAGCTAACTTTCAGTGTGCTACTAGATTAAGTACAAAGTAAACGTTATTTACACAGCTTTATGAACTTTCAGTGTGCTATTAGATTAAGTACAAAGTAAACGTTATATACACAGCTTTATGAACTTTCAGTGTGCTACTAGATTAAGTCGTATCTAGTCGTACGCTTTAAGTCGCCTCTACCCCCTTCCGCTACACCTCACTACCCCATCCTACTACCTACTCACTCGGAATACGAAACAAACGGCTTCTTAGGCTCGGCCTTATCGGCCTTGCTCTCGCACACTATCTCTACCGGCAAGCCAATGGATGCGGATAAATACTTCGTGTAGTGTCCAAGCACCTCTCCCTCTCTGAAGCGTACAACGGGCTTGAGTGCCTGAGCACCATTGGCGGAGACTGCCGCCTTGGTCTGGCTGACAAAGGTCATAACCTTCTTCATGTGCGGTTTAACGGAATCAATGGACTTGAGGATGCCCACGATCTTCTTGTTGTTTTCGTACGTCTCTTGGTCCTAAGTGCGAGAGGAACGTGTCAGTGTCAGTGTGACAATTATGACAACTTATCTACTACGTGGTAGGTCCATATATTGTAGAATAGTTGTACAATGCTTGGGAAGTAAACAGTCGCGAGATGTATCCGTGCACGAATCAAACCCCATATCGGCACGGGCATCGTCTAAATCTAAATCTAAATCTAAATCTAAATCTGTCTATAGCTATAACTATAACTATAACTATATCTATCTATATCTATATGTATATATATATATATATATATATATAAATAAATAAATAAATATATATATATATATATATATATATATATATATATACATACATATTTATAAACACATATATATATACACACATACATACATACATACATGTATGCATACATACATCATACAATACACACGCATATATATATGTATATATATATATATATATATATATATATATATATATATATATATATATATATATATATATATATATATATATATATATATATATATATCTATCTATATCTATAATATATCTATATCTGTATCTGTATTTATATTTATATTCATATATATACATACAAATGCATATACATATACATATACATATGCATATGCATATATATATATATATATATATATATATATATATATATATATATATATATATATATATACGATATTATTTACATATATAAATACTTCTTCCGCAAGTGGACAATACCTACCTCCTGGTATAGTTGGGCTAGAGTATCTAGCGTTGCCTGTTGCCATTCAGGGTACACATCTGTGTATGTGATTGTGACCTTGGTAGGATTTGTGGCCTTGCCCTTCTTCGGGTGCTTGGTGTTGCTGAGCTTGGCACGCATGCTCGCGGCAAGATCTGTTTCAGCACAATACACAACAACGTGACATCAGTGAAGGGAATGAGCCGCTGTGTGAGTGTGAATGTGTAGGGTTTAGGGCTTAAACCCTCCTGAAACTCTAAACCCTATGTACCATTCTGCTGAAATAGCCACGCGTGACCCAGCACGGTATACGAACCACAGCGCATGACTGTGTAGTCACCCGCCAATCTGTGCAATCCTCGACACACATACCAGGACAGTCTCAGTATTGCGTTATCTCTGCGCTAGCCCTTGCCGTGATTCGTACGTGAAAGCGTTAGCCTAGACATACACGTACAATTTAATACCAAAAGTACACGTGAAATTTAATATCAAAGATGTGTGGCTCTCTTAAATAGCGTTGGCTACACGCCGTACAGTGTACGGGATACTACCTGCCGGTCCCGATAGTAAATACAGTCAGATTTATTACCGAGTTTAAATGCAGAGTAGTAAAACCAGAGTTTGAGTACAGGGTAGTAAAACAGTGTTGTAGCGTTTGCACTATTCCCGCCACACCTATTATATATATATACAGGTCACCCTACTGGTGACTCTCTGCCCCTGAAACGTTCCTGGGACCTATGATACATGTTGATACGTTTATACACCCACAAACATACTTAATAATCTACACGCCCACACATCCACACAAATATACGTTCATACACTCGCACATATACACCAATACGTTTTGTCCACACACCTTCAATGTACAAGCAGCCCTCGATAGCTTCGTCATCCACGTCACCGGCTACAGGCCAAGCGGCGTTCATGATACTGCCGTCCTTTCCTAGCAGCTCCCAGATCTCCTCAGTGTAGTGGGGACAGAATGGTGACAGCAGCAACGCTTGTACCTCGATGAAGCGCTTGAGCAGGTCTGTGATTGCAAGGTTATAGATCAATTGTATAGAAAGGACGCGATTGCTGGATGAATGGGGTGTGTACTCTGGATCTTCTCAGCGTAGTGGAGGCAGAATAGTGACAGCAGCAATGCTTGTACCTCGATAACGAAAGCGCCTGAGCAGGTTTGTTATTGCAAGGCTAGCAGTCGTTATTGCAAGGTTATAGATAAATAAAACAGTAAGGAAGCGATTGCTGGATAAATCGGGTGTGTGCTCTGGGTCTTCTCAGTGTAGTGGGGGCAGGATGGTGACAGCAGCAACGCTTGTACCTCGATAACCAAAGCGCCTGAGCAGGTCTGATACGGAAATGTTTGAGACGGACCTAATCCTTTTAAATCTGATCTACTATTTTGGGATTGATGCAATATTGAGAAGTTCTATTGAAACAGTGTATGTGATAGGTCTGTGCATTGTGCATGCGTCCTGTATATCAATTGACCGTGTGATCTTAATCCCTTTATTTGAAACGAACCTAATACTTTTAAATCTGATCTACCATTTTAGAATTGATGTTCTATTGAGAAGTTCTATTGAAACAGTGTATGTGATAGTTCTGTACATTGTGCATACGTCCTGTAGAATCAATAGACCGTGTGATCTAAACCCCTTCAGTGTATAATGGAAAAAGTTGGTACCTCAGCCAAACACTTGAGCCGAGTGGTTCAAATTCATATTTTTTGGACATGGTACAACCGTTGGAACAGCTGTGTGGATGATAAATACAATCGACTGCAATCTACTATGAATAACTGTATCGCAGCTCTGTATATACCACACCAGCTTATTTCCTGCATACACCGAACCCATACACTCTCAACCACCCTTGTAACACATACCCATACACTCTCAACCACCCTTGCACCACATACCCATACACTCTCAACCACCCTTACACCACATACCTATACACTCTCAACCAGAACACATATACTGTCCACCACCCTTGCATCACATACATACCAACATTGAGGCCCTCGTCCTCAGGGCTTTGGAAGGCGA
This sequence comes from Sphaeroforma sirkka, assembly GCA_001586965.3. Taxonomy (NCBI): domain Eukaryota; class Ichthyosporea; order Ichthyophonida; genus Sphaeroforma; species Sphaeroforma sirkka. Next base: position 103,045 of record LUCW03000101.1, on the reverse strand, counting down.
TGTACGAGTTACGCGCATTCTGTAGGTCGTAGAAGCCCACCTTGAGCGCGTCTCGGTACAACATGCCGCTGAACGCTTTGTGAGCCGCGTTGATAGCTGTATTGATGGCACTGTCCAATACCTGTGGGTGCGGTTGGGTGAGTGTGTGGAGTGTGTGTGTGTGTAAGGGTGCGAGAGAAGTGGAACGCGAGTATGTGCGTGTGTATGTGTTTGTGTGTGTATGTGTAAAGGTGATCACAAGCCTTACATTCGATGTTAACTCAGCCCTACTGTATTATACACCAGATTGTACGGCCAGATGCATGTATGAGTACATGGGATTATATATGTGTGTGCGTTTGAGGCAGGACAAGTATACATGGATACCAGAGTATGGACTGAGCGCAAACGAAAAAGAGAGATGAAGTAGACAGGGTTTCCAAACCAATGCAGAGAGATAAAGTATATAGGGTTTATATACCAAAGCAATACACATCCGCCACTTCGTGTTGTATAGCACACAGGTCGGTGTCTACGCTGACTATGAGGAGAGCAAGAACGGCTCAAGTCGCATTCGCAATGGTTTGTGCGTGCGTGTGTATGTATATACGTGTGCGTGTGTATGTATATACGTGTGTGTGAGTGTATGTATATACGTGTATATATATATATATATACGTGTATATATATGTATATACGTGTGTATGTGTGTATGTATATACGTTTACCGCACAGGCGGATGGTACCTACCTTGTCGTGGAAGGAGGTGCTGGGGCCTGTACGTGTGGCTTCCTCTCCTTTGAGTACGGATTGTGTCCACTCCAGCTGTGTGTACATTCGCAGGATGGCTGCGTTCACTGTGGTGGACTCGAAGTTGGCGTCATCCATACCATCTGAGGGGGTGATAGAACCACACAGTAGCATGAGTATGGACTAGTATGTTGTTGTAAGTACATATATTTGACTTAAACAGTTCCATGTTTGTAAATATGAATACATGCATACACTGGTCTATCACCGAAGTGAAAGTACCGCAACACATACACACCCATAGTTGTAGCAAAATTGGTATAGACATATAGTACAAAAAAAAAACACAGAACATGTCAATGGAGTGAACTCGAGCTCAGTAGTAATGCATTGGGAATATGACTCAAAGTGTGAAGCTAGATCGTCAGCATAGATAAGCTGGGTGTAAAATATAAATGGTTAGTACAGAGTCACCGCCAAAGACCAGCCAGAAGGTGATGAATATGAATACATCCGCACGCCCACAAACAGAACCCCATGCACGAACACCAACGGAAGGATGTATACCAATCACACAGGCGTACCAGTGACCTTAGTCTATCACCCGTATGTGTATGTGTATGGAATATGCAAGCATACATACACACACATATGAATATGTACACATACATGCACACGGACATCTACACACGCACCACCTCACATCGCACACACCTCCGGCATCCGCGAGCGCAAAACGGGTCATGTCGGCCCCGAATTCTTTGATGGCGTCGGCCAGAGTCATGAAGTTGCCTGTGCTCTTGCTCATCTTAGCCTTGTTCAGAAACAGGTGACCGTTCGCTCGTACTGCCTTGGGGAACTGTTTGTCCCCCCACACGGCACAGTGTGTGTACAGAAAGAAGGTCAGGTGGTTAGGCACAAGGTCCTTACCACTCACACGCAGGTCTACGGGGTACCAGTACTGGAACTCGGTTCTGAGCTTGGCCAAGTTTTCTTCTGGGATGGCACAGTCTGCGGGATAGGCACCTCCGAGGTAGACGTAGTCCCATGCTTGGCGTGTCATGTGCTCGGGTTTGATGCCCAGGGGAGGCTCTCCAGACCCTGCAGATAAAAGGTAACAGGGTGAGTATGTGTGTGTGTAAAAGTATGGGTAGGTGCGTGTCTGAATGTACGAGTTGGTAAATATGAGTATATTTGAATATATGTGTATATACAAATACACAGATACATATATATATATATATATATATATATAGTATATAGACACAAATATAGATATATGTATATATATATACATATATATATATATATATATATATATATAAAATATATAAATATAAATATATATATATATATATATATATATAATTATATAAATCAAAATAAACATTTATGTATAAAACAATATATATATATATTTATATAATCCGTGCATACCAGTTAGATTGGAATCGTGAAGCAGATGTGCCACAGTATAGTACGCCATGTAAATCGTTGAATCCGACAGTGACTCAATCAAGTACTGGGGATCCCAGGGCAAGCGAGTCCCCAATCCAAACGAACGCGAACACGCCCATTCGTGCAGCCAATCAAGCACACGGTTGAAGTTATTGCGCGTGTCTTGATGGTACAGTTCCATGTCCTTGACTAGAGCCTTACACTGCTCTTTCCACATTTCTTCTCCATAGTCGATGTACTGTGTATGTGTGGATGTCATTGATGTGATTGAGTCTTGTGTGTAGATTGTTACATGTATGCAGCCGTGTGCACGTATATATATATACATATATATATATATATATATATATATAAATATATATATATATATATATATATATATATATATATATATATATATATATATATATATATATATATATAGAAGTATATAAGTATATATATATATATACATATTTACATATATACTTTTATATATATATATATATATATATATATATGACATTCTCAGCACATCAGTACGTACCCATTGATCGACGAGCGCTACCACGCACTTGTCTCCACTGCGCGACATAATCTCACTCTCTGGTTCGTAATAGCCGCAAGCCAGACCCTGTACAGAAGAAACCCCGGGATTTAAGAATATAGCCAAAATTTACATTTGTGAAGTTTACATGTGGGATACAAACACGTGTAAGTGGTGCTGCCGGTTGAAGCACATACGAGTGTGTGTGAGAAGAGAGTCATGTGAGATGACAATGTCCTGGGGATATACGACTAATCAAAGTTCTCTTTAGTCGTGGTGGATATACTCAAGAAGAGATTCGGCGTGAGGTTCTATACGGGCACGACCACAATATATATACACTGCATCTAAATACTTTCCCTAAGCCATATTACGTTATAACTATTGATATACACACCATACTCATAAACATATAACATACGAAAACGTCTCGATTTCGCTTAGGCCACACTCTGGCGCTTTCGGGCCTCGACCAAAACCATACTCTAGCCGAAACCCTTGGGTACACCACATGAGGCACCGCTTCAACTTAATATTAAAGTAAAACACATGCATACATGTATATAAGCATATAAGCATATATATATATATATATACATCTTTTTGTATGTATGTATGTATGTATGTATGTATGTATGTATGTATGTATGTATATATGTATGTATGTATGAATACATATGAATACATATATATATATATATATATATTCTGAAGTATATGATATGAATATATACACCCTACCTGCTTAATTAGGTCAGCCCTGACCTTAGGCTTGGCATCCGCCACACTCATGCCCTTGTAATCACCAACCAAAAGAACACCCTCGTAGAAACCCTTAAGGTAGACTAGATCCTTCGCCTTCGCCAGTGCTTCGGTATCGTTTTGTGATCGGATTTTGAACTTGTCGCAGGCGAATACTGCGGCAAGATCTCCCAGCTGTGGCCCGAAATGTTTGACAATTTGAACAGAAGAAAAAACCCGACCCCAACAATCAAGTAGATATAAGAGGTGTGTCCGAAAAATCTGACCGGAAAGGCCCACACCCGTTATTAGTCTAGGTGGAACCTGATAGGACTGCTGCCAATAGACAAGGCGTACACAACACATATACCAGACCGCTGAGACGTAAATATACAAACAAGCGAATATGCGTATACATACACACACACATACACATACACATGCACATACACATACACATACACGCACATGTACATAAGTGTAGTGTTGCAAGGTGGCTGGATAATACTTCCCCTTCAATGCCGACAAGTACTTCGAAGGGCCAGGCCATCTCGTACGTGATATCTTACTTCTCGTGCTTGAGCCGTTGTATGGTATTCGTACCCTCCAAGTAAACATTCACGCGTTTATATACAACACCTACATGATACAACCTACCTCGTCAATGCGGATGACTGGGAGTACTTCAAAGGGCAAGACCATCTCGTCTGTGATACCGAACTTCTCCCGCATGGGCTGTTTGTTCTTGAGATCGCGCAATGTGGCATAATCATCCGGCGAGTCCGAAGGCACAGACGTCACAATGCCTGATCCCTTGTCGGGCTGTCGTAGGGTTTTAGGGTTTTAGAGGAGGCAATTAAACGAGACCAGTCAGGTTTCAGAGCGAACTTGATACAACTTGTGGAGATTTCAAGTTTTAAATAGCTGTTCACGATATCTAATTCCTTAGTTGAAGTGCGGTTTATACTTGATATACGAAACTGGTGATCTATCGCGTACATTTGAGCGTCACAACGCTTGGTCTCTCATATTGAACTGTATTGGCCATTCATGTAAGAACTAAGGGACGAAGATATGACTACAATGGCACACTTTGTCACAAGCAGAGGTTAAATGTGAAGGTAGGTACCAGAATTAAAACCTGCACACACCCACGCAAACACACGTGACACGCCCACGCACACACTTGCACATGCGAATAGCAAGCACGCATACATGCAATTTTACACAATTATACGATGATATGTATGTATGCACCTACATATACGGCTATAAAGTATACGTATGCAAGTCACACGTACCTTGATGTTCAGCATAGGCAGTGTGTAGACCACGTCGTACGAGGTCAGAGGTGCCTCCAGTGGCACACCCATGATATCCATACCTACCAAGTCCATGACCTTGGTCGTCTCACCGAACACTGGCGACCGTCCCTGATACGACAGATTCTTGGCACAGTGTTCGGCACAGATGAAGATCTGGAGTGCACGCGAGATGGGTTTAAATGGTGGTGAGTTGCAGTGGTGCTGAGATGTGAGAGGATAATAGCTATGCAATACAGCTTGTCTATTGCACGCTGGTGTGTATGTGTGTTTATATATAGTCGTGTAATCACATGCAATGGATATGAGCGGGCCTGAGATATGGGAAGGGGGAAAAGAGAGCGTACACTGAAAGGAAGTACCCGTCACCAACAGCGTACACACACCCATACAGGAGAGAGAGATCAATACAGTACTCGATACAAACACGAGGTGATACATACAGACATACACGTACAGTAAGCAAAGCACACATACACCTACCTCATTCTCTCCCACATCATACGCTCCGTAGCTCATGTCTGGGCGTACCCACACATTGGTCTGTCCGTACATCGTCTCGGGACGCAGAGTGCCTGCGACCATGTACACTTTCTTTCCCCCGTCAGCCAGTGAGCCCAGCTTAGAGGGCAGCTCTCGCACATGTAGTTTGATCAGCGTGTATTCCTGGGAACCTACACCTTCACCTGTGATTTTAGGGTTTTATAGATTCAGGGTTTATACAGAAGGGTTGGCATGGCAACGAGGAGGAGAGAGGGTATCAGTATAC
>LUCW03000101.1:0-95000 GCA_001586965.3 Sphaeroforma sirkka | reverse complement strand
TGATGTGTGTGATGTGTGTGTGTGTGTGTATGTATGTAAGTAAGTATGTATGTATATGTATATATATATATATATATATATATATATATATGTTGATGTTGATGATGTGATGTTATTGTGTGTGTGTGTGTGAGATGTATATATATATATATATATATTATGATGTGTGATGATTATTGTGTGTGTGTGTGTGTATGTAAGTAAGTAATGTATATGTATATATATATATATATATATATATATATATATATATGATGATGATATTGATGTTATTATGTGTGCGTGTGTGTGTGTATGTGTGTGTGTATGCGTGTGTGTGTGTGTGTGTGCGTGTGTGTATGTGTGTGTGTGTGTGTGGATGTATATATATATATATATATATGTGATGTGTGTGTGTGTGTGTGTGTGTATGTGTTGTTGTATATATATATATATATATATATATATATATTCATATTCATATATGTATATGTATGTGTATATATATGTATGTGTATGTACATGTTTGTATATATATATATATATATATATATATATATATATATATATATATATATATACATACATGTACATAAATGTGTATGTATGTGTTTGTGTTTGTATACGTACATATATGTTGATATATTTGTATGTACTAAACATGTACATAAACATCTACAATTCATATTTACCTTCTTTGGCAGCGATCTTGGACTTCTTCTCGACGCCAGAATTGGAGGATTCTTCAGTGGGAAACTGGGGTGGACATCCGTACAACTCCATCTCTCTCGCGAGCTTATCAGCACATGCTTTGATGGGCATACCAGTACAATGGAATCCGAAGGGGAACAGAGCGTTCTTTCCCTGTAGACGCTCGAATCCCACACTGAACTCGCACTTCGATAGCGAGAACGAGTGTCCGAGATGCAATCGTCCGTTCATATACGGATAGGGGAATGTGCACATATACTTGTTTTTATCCTCGAATTCCTGTGTGCCTGCCTCAGGCGCGTCCGACTCAAACACCTTTAAAGTGTCCCATTTCTTCTGAGCTTTGGTCTCCAATTCGATTAGGGCGTCCCGCTTCTTGAATTGGTTTCCCCCTTTGTCATCTACACTGGTAGATGACAGCATCTGATTGACTTCCTGCATCGTGGTTGTGCTGACTAATCTTCAGGAACCTATTTATGTGTACTGTGTATATTGTATCCCTATGGATGTATGTATATAGTAGGTGTATGTATATAGTAGAGATAAATAGACTTATGGTTGAAACACTTGTTTTAGGTTCAGTATCCAACAATATATGTATGTGTATACAATACGTTTCTAAAATTTGGAAAGCGTTCTGTTTACAGAAATCCCCCGTGACTCCCAGTTCCCATTGTGACCCACACTCCCACTGTCCCACAGACAGAACCATTGAGATATCTGTGGCAAAAATCGGCGTGGGTCTGACCGATGGATGATATGCGTTTCTTGGAGTATCCTGGGTATGAATTTTAGGGTTCGGTTTGCACCCTAATTCTGGTCCAATTGAAAGTTTTGAGCTACAATTACCAAAGTATATTTTAAAATGCGGCTGTTTTTACAAAACGATTATCAAAACGGATTTTAAGACCTAATTTGTGTAATCGAGAGATGGTTAATTTAGGAGGCTATGAGTATTCATAATACCTATTTCTGAGGATTAAAAATATTATTGTTGCTTTTAATAGTACGGCAGCTGGGGCCTGAGAGTCGTCCAGAAGCTGTTTTCGGGATATGTGCACACCATAAAACTACTGAATTTGGTACAGAATTGGGTTTTTGAATCTTTTGTGACCCGTGCAGTATTCATGTCATGGTGATGGTGGCCTTGACGTTTCGCGTGCCTGGCCCTGAGCCCTGAGGCGCCCACGGCCAGCTATAGACCTTAAGAAGTTCAATTCAAGAAAAGGGTCTCGTGGCACAGGGACTGTGGCGTGTGGACGTCTAAGTTCTTGGAGCGTTGGAGTGGCAGACTGGGACTGCCAGTGTCCATGGATCCATCACCGTGACATCATACGTCAGGGCCATCTCTGGCTACCCATTGGGTGCCTGATATCATCGCAATTCTAAGTATCCATTCCATCATGATGGCATGCCTGATTGGTATATTTTTTGGTAAATGGATTTTTTAATACTTTGGATGGAGGTGCCGTATGTAAATATATGGTGGTGTATATCGATATATACATCTACTAGTAGGTCAAATATCTACATATTTAGTAGCATAACCACCGGATTGTGTCCGAAGACTTTGCAGTTTATCTACAATTATAGAAGTGCATCGATAACACTCGCAATTCGCAAAGATGATAGTGCCTTGTATTACCATACGAAACACGAACTTCACGGGCATTCCTAATGACCAAACTATCGCAGAAATAGTTAAGAAATACGGAGTTACAGGTCACCTGGCACTAGATGTAGATGAAGAGAGTATCCCCCAGATCTTCGAGCTAGCAAAGTGCGTGCCGCATTTCGTCTTTCTATATGAACCATATATAGAACGAGGGGCGTTTGAACTATGTTTTGCTGCCTGTACAACTTGAAACAATATTTTATCTGTATATTGTAAGGAATGACATACGAGTCCTGCAAGACCAAACGTTGCGCGTTTTGCAAAGAAGAATACAAGATTAAGTACAGGGGTACCTGTGATGTGATTAATATTTACGTGCATTTGTGTAGACCCTAATTCTTGACCTATTTATATATATATACACACACATATATATATATATATATATATATATATATATATATATATATATGGCTGATATTGATTGATGATGTGTGATGATATATATTATATATATATATATATATATATATATATATATATATATATATATATATATATATATGTATATATATATATATATATATATATATATATATATATATGCATATTATTATTAATATATATATATAATATATATGTGTATATGTGATTGATGTGTTGGTGTGCGTGATGTGTGATGTGTGTGTGTGTATGTATGTACGCATTATGTATATATATGTATATATACATATACGCCCATATGTGGCGTGTGTGTGTGTATGTATGCTTGTTCATATTGTACATAAATGCATATATAGCACTATAATATGGATTGCTGGGCATATGTGCTGCATGCTTGTTAAAAGGCTTATTCATATGTATATATGTATATATATATAATATATATATATATATATATATATATATATATATATATATATATATAACCATATATATATATATATATATATATATATATATATATATATGTATATATAGAAATCTATACTGCATGCCTGTAACTATAAGACCAACGCATGTATATTGTCCTATGTTCAGTAGCCACCATATTCCTCGCTATTATATTAGCCTGTATCAATGCGCACAATCTACCGCTTATTAAACTCCGAATCAATACCCTCACCGGCTCACCCAGGGCTACTTCAAGCGTGCTGCGTGTGAAGGGTCCCATTAGCGATGTACAGAGTGTAGTGCGACTGTTAGACGGTGGTGTGAACCAGGTTGTTCTCACCCAGGCCATGAACCTGGATGCCATCACAGACATCCCGCGTGAGAGACTGGCCTTGGAGCTCAGCGAGGTAGGTGTTTGGTTATTTATAGATACTCTCACTTGCTTCACACGTGGTGTATAATCGCGGACGGGCCTGTAGAGCAGATACGCTTTGTATGTATGGCGTTTGTTTGGTTCGGTTTGTATGTATGGCGTTTGTTTGGTTTGGTTCGTATGTATGGTGTTGAGCAGCTTCGTGAGTATGTGATTGTTCAGTGTGTGTTACTTTTTGTCGTTTCACTGTCGAGATTGAAGTATTCTTTGTTGAGCTGCCTTGCCGTAGGCATCACAGGTCGTGTGGTAATTGCAATTGCGGTTAAGGTATCACTGTTTTGCGGTTTCTTCTTGTTCACGACTGTTGTCTATATATATATATATATATATATATATATATATGTTTGTGTGTCTTGTGTGTATATAAACATATATATATATATTTATATATATATATATATATATATATAGTGTCGCTGATGGGAGTGCGTGATCCTATATATGTAAATAGACATTCAGTTGTCTATTACAAATACATATACTACATATATATACACCTGCGTATATCTGCATATATCAATATACTTACGTATATATACTGTACATATTCTTCGAAAACAGTCGGCTATGGATAAAATCAGTGACGACAACCTTGCCAAGTTCGGTACTCTCTTATTCCACGCCCCTATCGCCGGTATGCTATTCGCTGATTAGTTTCTCATTGCACCAGCTCTGTGTGTGTGTGTGTGTGGTTGCGCCTATATTGCACACACCAAGTGTGTATATGTACTTTTTTTCTACTTCGGGGAGTTGTCCCCATCTTTCCCCCCGCGCCAGAATATTTGCGTGTTTTCAAGACATTGTATCCTTGCATGCATGTCTGCGTGCAGACTAGAGCTGATTTGTTCATAGACGATCCCTTGCATAACTACACGCGTACGTACCCCCCAAGCCGTATGGTACCCTATACTACTGTGTGCAGACATGTATCTGTGTGACAGTCACTCAACAGCATCCCTATTTACCGCAGCTACACTTGATGCGCGTCTGAAGGCGTTGTCGAAGTCGTCTGAGTGCTGCGTGTGCGTGGATGCACCCCACACCCTGACAGCAGACTATATCACGGAGGTATCACTGCATGGCTACCAAGTACAGGTACGGAGAGGCCGTTGTAGAGCGCTTATGCACATCTGTACGTATGTGTATGTGTACGTATTTGTACATGGACATGTATATGTGTATGCATGTTGTCAGCAGACTATATCACGGAGGTATCACTGTACGGCTACCAAGTACAGGTACGGAGAGGCCGTTGTAGAGCGCTTACGCACATCTGTACATATGTGTATGTGTACGTATATGTACAGGGACATATATAAGTATATGTGTATGTGTATGCATGTGCTTGGTATTATCGAAGAATGTTGGTATGTATACTGCTACACAATGAACCATACACATACAACTAGGTCTTTTCATTTCGGTTCATGCCACTCTTTGGTGTGTATGCATGCATGTAGGTCTCTCTTTGACGCTTTTGAGAGAGGAAGGGCGCACGCAACGATGTAGTTCTTACTGAGGCCCTGTTTTTCTGATGCAAAGAGCTCTCATTATAATATTTAGTAGTAATGTTTATTGTTTAATAATAGTGTGCAATGTTTAGTAGTAATGTGTATTGTTTAGTAGTAATGTGTATTGTTTAGTAGTAATGTGTGATGTTTAGTAGCAATGTGTAATGTTTAGTAGTAATGTGTATTGTTTAGTAGTAATGTGACATGCTTAGTAGTAATGTGTATTGTTCAGAAGTAATATGTAATGTTTAGTAGTTGTGTATGACAGGACGTTCACACACACATACGTCCCGTTGTGGCGCTCAGTGATGTCTACAAGTACAAGTACACGCCGGTTGTGTGAGCATGTATGCTTGAACGTCGTCGGCAAGCGTACTATACTCATTGCCACGTATACTTTCCTTCGTGACATGAGCTAGCTTGCTTTCGTTAGACCTTACACCACTTCGCAACAGCGTTTCGCACACATACACACTCATGTGTAAGGCTGTATGGTTGAAGCATATTGCGCAGCTTACGGACGTGCACTAATCCTGCATGGCTTCATAATATGTATATATATATTGTATATTGTATATTGTTTATGTATGTCTATATGAATATGAATATGTATGTATGTATTCATATACATTGACATATACATATACGTGTATATATATATATATATATATATATATATATATATATATATATATGCATATGTTTCTGCTGCACGCTGTCGCTGTACGTATTGTCCATTCATATTTCTTCCATAGCTTCATCATATGCGAGGCATATACGTTTGTATGAATCACACCACTTAATCTGATAGCAGTTGGAGTACCCAGTATCTACAAAATCTCCTAACGTATATCCTAAGCATTATTGCCCTATATTTACATAATAGTTTATCCATAGACTGCTGTAAACTTGGTTTATGTACCCGATTGGCTTTCTTCCACATAGGTACCAATCACCCTATTCTCCGCAGAGTTGTCGCTGGGCGCTGCCATTGCGGCGCCGTTGGTGAGTGACCGACAGGACGGCCTATTCGCCACAGTGGTGGTAGACGAGTTCGGCATTGCGCTGGGTCTAGTCTATTCTAGTAAGGAAAGGTAGGGTATGTGTTACCGTGTGTGTGTAGTTGAGTTGTGCACTTCCTATATAGCATTTGGTGTAATAGTTTAGGTGTAGTTTTCCATAGGAATATACAGATACGTATGTTGTTGCTAGTCGCTCTAGTCTCCCTGAATCACGTGGATATTACAGGTATGCCTAATTCATCCTAACACGCCCTTCTTGTTTGTACAGTATCGCTGAATCTGTCAATACTATGAGAGGTGTGTACCAGTCCCGTAAGCGAGGACTGTGGTACAAGGGCGAGACATCCGGGGCAGTGCAGCACCTGATCTCTATATACGCCGACTGTGACAACGATAGTCTGCGCTTTGTGGTCAAGCAAGCCGGCACAGGCTTCTGTCACCTGGAGACGAGGTATGTACGTCTATGCAATACCTGCATGTATTCATATATATATATATATGCGACTAAAACCGGTGATGGCCGCCATACCGTTTGCGAACGCTGCGTGATCGACCTCATAGCATCGATTGTTTTGTAGATCGTGGACGTATTCATATTTAGGGTTCCATGGCGCCTTTATAATACATTAGATGTTCATTGGCATTTACACTCGTGTTGCTTTCGGACTAATCTTCAATCGATATCTGCTTGATAGTCCTTTGGCCTCCCTGTATGTATTGGATCCCAGGGTTTTTTGTTGTAAGTGGCAGCTGGTGAGCGACGTACTGAGAATTGCGACACTTTGCAATCAGTTCGGTACATGCATATACCCAGTACTTCATTTCTTTTTGCTGCACCTGTTTCTGGTTTATACTTTCAGGTCGTGTTTTGGCCAACAGTTTGGTCTATCCGAGTTAGAACGGAGTATCAAGTCACGAAAGGAGAATCTGAACACAGACGAGAAGAGTTACACAAACAGGCTGTTTAACGACAGGGCCTTGCTCCACGCCAAGATAGTTGAAGAGGCTGGGGAACTGTGTGATGCTACAAAGAAGGACGAGGTATGTGTATGCGTATAGATGATGATGGTATACATATAATTTCACACGTATGTTTGTTTTTGTTCTTCATGTTTATGTGATATTGAGGTTATGTCTATCTTTGTATATCCATCCGCATAGATATACCTATAAATTTATATATACATATATAAGTGTAGTATATGTAGTTATAATGTGTCTAATAAGGGATAATCTCATGCTCATTACCTATCAACGAAGCACCACAAACTCGTGAATACCATACTCTTTAACCTGCATCGCCATACGCCCCATACCCCATATATCTACCGTTTCACTATATATATAAGCCTCACGATTACTATATCATCACCAGCACCATCATATATTATATATCCTACAACCCTGTCCTTTTACCATAACCCTCATCAACACCATACGCTCTATCCAGCATCAGCATATACCCTATACTCTACAAACTGTCATTGCACCATAAACTTTCCGATTACCATACCTTCTATCCTAATCATCACCATGTACATCTACCTAAAAGTACCTCAACGCTAACCACCCCCTCTCCCCCTCACCACATACCCCCTATCCCACAGATCTGCTGGGAGGCGGCGGACTTGTTCTACTTCGCAATGGTCAAGTGTGCGGCTGAGAACGTTGAGCTGAGAGACGTAGAGGTTCACCTGGCACGCCGTCACCTCAAGCTTACGCGCAGACCCGGTAATGCCAAGGTGCCTCTAACCCACGTCACCACCGAGCAAGGTATGTCTGCGGTGTATCTCTTGCGCATACGGTTACAGCTTGAGAGTGTACGTACTATGCATTGACATTTGTATTTATTTTTGTATTTGTATTTGTATATCTGTTCGTTGGTTCACTCATACCCCCCGTCACCACCGAGCAAGGTATGTCTGCGGTGTATCTCTTGCGCATACGGTTACATCTTGAGAGAGCACGTACTATGTATGTACATTTGTATATTGTTTATATTTATATATTTGTTCGATGGTTCACTCATACACGTGTAATCGACCTATCTGCAGCCCCAGCCAAGAAAGAACCCGCCACGAATGCCGCAGATACCACCACAGATGCCAAAACGGAGATCCAATTGCAACAGCACGTGCTGCAAGGCCTATTAGAAGACGCTGTTGCGGATCTGTGCAAGCGCCCGGCGCAGTCTGAGTCTGAGTTCGTGAAGAAGGCCTGTGCAACCATCATTGACGATGTTCGGTAAGGCTTGCGAGCTTAGCTTTATTGTGTATACATATATATGTATATATGTGAGTGTGAGGATATATTCATGTATGTGTGTATATGTTCAGGGATGCGTATAGGAAATACGCATGTTTCTAGCTGTGGGTATGTTCCGAGTGCTGTGTTGGGTTCGTAGAGAGTGCCTGTGTAAATCGGATGTTCATTCCGGGGTGTGAGCTATCTCGTGCATTATATATATATATATATATATGTGTGTGTGTGTGTATTGTGTATTTTAATAAACAAGGGTCGGTGTAGGTATTGATGTATGTATGCAGTTGCATTGTTCTACCTTCAATCATCTATTGCATGTCTCATGTGATGTCGTGGGAAGGGTTCATCATTGATACAGTTTGTTTCTGTTTAGTCCCAATTCTCCGCACTACCCATGGTGTATAGTTTCGTAAATACATGCTCAGTATATAGTTTCGCGCATCCTGTATTACGTGTACAGGTGTGGCACATTCATTCCTGGTTTTGTTGTAGATCCTCATGTGTCCCTGTGGTCATACACCCGATGGCTTTAGCCGCACGAGCCAAAGCTACCTACTATATTTTGCCTCTCATTATTCCTACCTCCCATATTTGCACCGCAACAGCAAGCGTGGTGATACGGCCCTTCTGGAGCTGACCGCCAAGTTTGACAAAGTAACACTCGCTTCGCCTGTCATCGATGTCGCCTCCACTCCCGCGCCAAAACTGGACCCCGAAGTTCGGGATGCGATTGATCTGGCTTTCAACAATATCCAAAAGTTCCACGCCGCCCAGGTTTCGGAGGCACCATTGTCGGTAGAGGTATGTAGATTTGTATTTGTGTGCATACAAGGAGTATCTGCTGGTGTATGGTTATTTGTACGTATATTTGTATGTGTATTTATACGTACTTCTGGATGCCGTGGCTTATATGTGTGTCCCTGTGTGTGCTTGCATGTGTGTCCCTGTGTGTGCTTGCATGTGTCCCTGTGTGTACTTGTATGTGTGTCTCTGTCTGTATGTGTATGTGTGTCCCTGTGTGCTTGTAGTGTATGTGTATGTTTATGCGGACGTAGAAGTTTGGTTAGCATTTGGTTTTCTTCAACAACGTTCGCAGACATCACGTGGCTCAGGTTTGGGAGGTTTCATTGTCGGTAGAGTCACGTGTGTGTGCACTACTGCGCATATAGATACGCCTTCATCTGTAGGCGTGTATGTACTTGTACGCACATCTGCATACTATGACCCGCAGGTGTATGTCTGTGGGTCTCTTCATCTGTATATGTATCTGTATCTGCTCGTACTGCTACATGCCGTGACTTGCAAGCGTATGTGTGCCTGTGCCTGTGTATGAGTCCAGCATGTGGCATGGCTGTCCTTCTCCATCTCTATGTCTCACTCATCTCTGTCTCACTCATCTCGAGAATGCCACTGTCGATAGAGGCACGGTGTATCTGCATGTGTACTGGCAAGTTGGTGCTTCTATACTCGCACCTATATTCCGCATAGCGCCTGAATTGCAAACGTAGATATGTCTGTGCGTTCTAGTTCCGCATGCCATTGCTTTGGCCCTCACCAGCATAAACAGGTTTCGTGTGTGTGTCGAGATTCCCTTTATGGCAGTTTTGCGGGTACTTTGGTACACCTGAACGCCATGTGACTGCTCTTGCACGTGCACGCGTTGAAAGATTCGATTGTGCGGCACACGCCCAGTAACAACATATGCGTTTATACGCGTTCATCTGTTTGTAACAAAACCGCACACGCTTGTGCACTTTTTGTATTTCATACCCGAATATCCTCGGAAGTTGCCCAAAACAACCAATAACGTTGTACACACGTCCAACACCCTTCCAAAATATGATCCCACACACACATCTGTCTGTTAAATATAATACATATACTCCAGCACGCCTGTGCCCCATAATCTCACAGACCCAAAAGACAACAAATATGATCCCACACGTACATCTATCTGTTGAACATAATGCATATACTCACGCACTCAGTACCCCATACTCTTCCACAGACTCAAAAGGGCGTGCAATGCTCACGCTACAGCCGCCCTATTCAACGTGTTGGTCTGTACGTCCCTGGAGGCACCGCTGTGCTGCCATCTACAGCACTAATGCTGGTATGTATTTCCACTACAACCTACCTATGTATGTATATCCAATACAACCTACCTATGTAAGTATTTTCACTACAACTACCTATGTATGTATTTCCACTACAACTACCTATGTATTTATTTCCACTACAACCTACCGACGCAGAAACTACACCGTCAGTTTGGGTACAGTCCGCCACGATTCTGTGCATTCATTAACAGTCATAAATGATCCCCAAGACATCGGCCCTGCTGCACCATCGTGTCTACTTCAGGGCCATTGCACAGGCATACCTACACATTAGTCTATTCTATTAATAGATCGCCCCTACACCTGTTGCATTGGGTGTGCCTGCTGTGGTGACGCCTCTTCCCGCCGTCGTATGCAATGCATTGACTACATTCACATGTATCATTTAGTCTCTCTCTATCACAAAGGCCCGTTCTGCTTTGCCATTACATCCCCCCCACCGCCTAGTACAGCCGTTGATTGTGCCTGACTCGTCAACCAACCGCGTCCCAACTACGGGATATAACATTGCTCCGTATCCACACGTTCGATTAATAGATTACTCCCCCGCTTGCACTCGTCACAGGGTGTGCCTGCTATGGTGGCCGGGTGCTCCACCATTGTCTTTGCCACCCCACCCACGCCGGACGGCGGAGTGCCCAATGAGATCCTGTACATCGCGCAAAAGGTACCGTACAGACCCCTCTGTTATAACCTGTCGTTCACAAGAGCGTGTGCTTCTTATAGCGCTATAGTTGTGTCCGACTGTATGGCGTGTTTATCTATGCCAGCCCAGCTGCGTGTTCGTTTCATGTGATGTCCATCCGGGAGATAGGGTGAGCTGTGGTGTGTTGAGGCTTTGACCGGAAATGATTGGCACATGGTTGCTATGAGCTCTCATTCAGTACGACGCTGTTACCGTGTGCTCTTGAGTTGAAGGAAAGTTGCAAGTGTTTTGTGCCACTTGTAAAGAGTGTCGGCAACTGTGTTGTTAGTCCTTCTCGTGTCGTATGGGCATGTATCTTCCTCGATTCCTTGTTCACTTTCCTAATCACCGCAGCAGGATTTCTTCTAGTATCGAGTGTGTTCTTCCCGAATTCGGCATTTTTATTTTTATTTTCTCTGCATAGTAGCCGTCTAACCCTATTTTTATCCTCCCTTCCGTTTCCTTGCTGCACTTTCCTAGGTTGGAGCACAGAAGATCCTGTTGGCGGGTGGGGCCCAGGCCGTTGCGGCTATGTCATACGGCACCGCCTCAGTCCCAAAAGTGGACAAAATTTGCGGACCAGGCAATCAGTTTGTAACTGCTGCCAAAATGTTTGTCCAGGTTAGTTATGTGTGGTGGGTGTGTGTGTGTGTGTGTGTGTGTGTGTGTGAGATTTGGGCTGAGAGTGACCTATAGAGGTGTGCGGCCTAGTTAACCAGTTTGTAACTGCGTCCCGGGTGTTTGTGTGGGTCAGTAGGTAAATCTGTAAATGCATGCACCTCCCTGTTTCTGTCCCGATGGGAAGAGTGCCAAAAATTGCAATATATAGAACAGTTAGTAACTGTTGAAGATGTCGGTTCAGGTCAGTATGTGTGACTATTTGTACGTAAGTATATGTGTGTTTATTATCAACGAGGATGGCCAGGATCAGTGGGCAGACAATCAGTTTGTATCTGCTTCAAAGTAAAGTCGCCTCTACAAATCAGGAGTATCCCAGTACAAATGCATGCCTGTGTGAGTGTCCCAGCACACATGCATGCCTGTGTGAGTATCCCAATACACATGCATGCCTGTGTGAGTATCCCAGTACAAATGCATGCCTGTGTGAGTGTCCCAGTACACATGCATGCCTGTGTGAGTATCCCAATACACATGCATGCCTGTGTGAGTATCCCAATACAAATGCATGCCTGTGTGAGTATCCCAGTACACATGCATGCCTGTGTGTCTACTACACATGTGTACCTTTTGCGGAAAGTGTGACAACAACTGCAGAGCGGTCAATCTTTTCTTTGTGACTGCGCCGAGATGTTTGACCAAGTCAGCATGTGTTTTGTTGTGCGGGTGCACGTGCGTGCGTCTTTTAAACACGAAATCATTGTCAGCGGCCGTGCGCTTGGTACTATGAAAATGCACCTTTTAAAGTATATAGCAGCTACTGACAGTAGCACTTATAATTTTAGTCTTTACCTGTTCACAAGATATCGCGAACCCGGCTTGAATGGCATATCTGTGCGTATATCCCTGCACATCGGTATATGTTTTGCACTCTGACAGTTGTACGATAAGTGTCTGTCTCGCTCACTCCATCCACAGCCTGTATGTCCATGTACATCCCCTTCACTCACCACATGCGCTACCAACCCTAAACCCTATCCCCGAACCCCCACAGGTTTCGGGTTTCAGAACTCACCTACTGTACTCCCATACCAGTACACCTCTCGCTCGGCCATCCTTCTTTCCCACGCCGCGTACTTAACCCACACGTGGCTCCAACCATCCCACTTGCCCTCTCCACAGAACGACGCCAATGCGGCAGTGAGCATAGACATGCCTGCGGGTCCTTCCGAGGTGATGGTCATCTGCGACGCCGACGCCGACGCCGAATTCGTCGCCATTGACTTGCTATCCCAAGCCGAGCACGGCGTGGACAGCCAGGTGATCCTGGTTGCTGTGGACATGACCGATGCGCAAGTCAGCGCCATAGACGCTCATCTGGAACGTCTTACGTGCCTGTTACCGCGTGAGGACATTATCCGCGTGGCCCTATCCAAGAGCCTGACCCTTCGGGTCGACACCTTGGCCGACGCTATGGCATTCAGCAACCAGTACGCACCCGAGCATTTGATTGTCAACATCACAGACTACAACCGTGTCGTGCCCATGGTGCAGTGTGCCGGATCGGTGTTCCTAGGCCCGTACTCGCCCGAGAGGTGTGTAACGTTGGTTGTGTGTGTGTGTGTGTGTGTACATTGTCATTTGCGAGGCTTAATGTTTTTAGTGGGCATCCTCGAGTACATACGGCGCAATTCTGGCGCTTGCACATATTATTGAGGAAGCTGAATCGTGACTAAGGCTTCTTGTCAGTCAATTTTTTCGCAGAGCCTTCCACAATGATCGTAGTCATGCTCCCATGCAGAATCAACGGCTACGTGCAAATATTTTGTTTTTGCGTATATATGCCATGCTAATCCAGTTTACCTATCTCACTAGTAAAGAACTTCCTATCTCATTAGCTCAGTACTCTCTCCTCCTACTTAATCCTCCCATAACCTTTCTTGTCCGTTTTCTTGCGCAGTTGCGGAGACTATGCGTCTGGCACTAACCACACGCTGCCTACGTACGGCTACGCACGCATGTACAGCGGTGTGAGCACTTCCACTTTCCAGAACTATATCACAATGCAGGTGGGTGTATGACTGTATGTGTACCGTGGATAATTGAGTGGGTATATATCGTAGCCAGTGTATATAAACACACTAAGATCGGTTTACGTGCATATGCATGCGTATTTTTACATGCACTTAGAATTCTGATGTGTATATGTAAATATACTCGTGTTTATGTCATTTGATATATTTGTGGTCCTTTTTACTTGGCGTAGCTTGCCGTGACTATACTCGTGTTTTCATTGGCCAATGCTCCTATTTCGCTTTGGATTCCACCAATAGAAAGCTTGACAACACCGTCCTCGAGTATATATGTTCTTTTGGTTTTGGTGTGGTGGTTCATGGGGCCATCTAGTCTCAGGCAGGGTATAACATACAAAAGACTAGGTCCAACTGGCTACTTCTTGGATGTTTGTCTTCATGCTGTTTCTAAGACAATCGCTTTTGTGTGTGTTGCATGAGTCGCCGTGGACACTGCACTATAAGAACATGCGTTCATTCCAGTATTGGTTGAGTGTGGTAGAGTCTCTTGATTGGATGCTATTTATAGTCTGCACCACTGTGACCTGAAAAGTGTCTGTGTGTGTTTGTTGCAACTAACTAGGCGACATAAGATCTGAACTATCTGTGTATACGCCAATAACTACCCTGCAGAGATTACAACCACATAGTTAGCCCTTCGGTGCAGCGTCTATAGTACCTACAACTCCAAAAACCAATAACATTCCTAAATGCATCACAGTGTGCCAATATAAATCTAATTCGGGACTAATTCCAAAAAGTGATCTGTAATATTGGCAATCAAAGAATTCCAACGTCTCAATTTTGCCTCGCAATTGCTACACCAACATCAGGAATTGAATGAAGAGGGTCTGATGGGCATTGGTCCTGCGGTAGCGACCCTTGCTGCACTCGAGAAACTGGACGCACATCGCAATGCGGTGGTAATTCGCATGAACAGGATTAAAGGCACACAGTGAGGGTACAAATACGTAAATAAAGTCATCTGACAACTCAACTGACACAGAGAAGGCTTTGCATGTGGCTAACGCTTGTATGTTTGTGGAAAGCTTGTAAAGTTGCTATGCTCGTATCTGATAGCATAGGCTTTATATACAGATATGTCTATATACAATGGGCAGGACTAAAGGCGCACAGTGAGGGTATGAATTTGACAACTCAACTGACACAGAGATGGCTTTGTATATGGCTACACTTGTATTATATTTGAATGTTTGTAAATAGCTATGCTCATATCTGATCGTAAAGGCTTAATATATATATATATATATGTCTATATACATGGACAGGATTAAATGCGCACAGTGAGAGCATAAATACGTAGATAAAGTCATCTGACAACTGAACTGACACAGGTCCAGTAAGGGCACTATAGCGTACTGGTCATGGTCTTGTAGAATGGACTTTAGTATCGCATACGGCAGTACTTTGACGCACAGCAGATCTGATAGCCATCCGTTGTTGGCAGCTGAATACGTTGCTGTTTTCAAACAAGTCTTGCATCGAAGTGTATTTATACTCTTATATACCATATAAACCATATAGGCTCGTACAGATATAATTTATACTTGCGAACATATATGTTTTATATAGTATCAGATATGACTTATATATATGGTTTATATGGTACCAGAGATAATTTATACGACCCTATATGGTTTATATGATATATCATAGTATGAATACTCATCGATGCATCGTTTATATGGTACCAGATATAACTTCTATCCGGTACCATACAAACCATATGTGTTCTCGTATCAATTATATCTGTCACAATGTAAAACATATATGTTCTCTCGTATAGAAATTATCTGGTAACATATAAACCACAAATGTTCTCTCGTATAAATTATATCTGGTAACATATAAACCATATATGTTCTCATATAAAGTATGCCTGATACCATATAAACATTATGTTCTCGTATAAATTATACCGGTACCATACAAACCATATATGTTTCTTTATATTTTTTTTTCTGGTACCAAATAAATGATGTGTGTTCTCGTATAAACTATATCTGGTATCATATAAACCATATATGTGCTGGTATAAATTATATTTGGTACCATATAAACCAACTATGTGGTCGTATAAATGATATCCGGTACCATGTAAACGATATATGTTCTTGTATAGATCATTTCAAAACAGTATTAACACTGTCTAAGACCCGATCTACTCTCGAGAGCTACACCTCAAGAGTATTGGGCATTCTTCGTCGAAAATTGTTCACAGAAAAACTTCAATGCCGAAAAGATCTGCCGATGAGTTGGATGGGTGTTCACAAACCATGTGAATCAACTGTTGAGCACAGCTACCACAGCGCAGCTAACAGCTGTTAAGCATAGCCACCGCATTATTCGCCGCGTATCAAACAGCTGATGATTATAACTACCACAGCGCAACTAACACCGTAGGTGAAAGGCTAGACCTGATATTTGTACTCTACGGACATACTCACGACCTTGGAACCTAGTTTAGTTCAGCATGATCTATAGTCTTTGGCATGGTGTTTCTCAGATTGTGCGTCTAGTGCGAGGCACACCAAATCAAAATCGGAGATTCACAGCAAAATTAATTTATTCCAAGCTTCCATCTTGAGTACAAGTGCATCTCTGCGCAAATCTTCGCGAATATAACGAGTTCCGTTGACTTCCCACTGACTTGGGTGTGAGTCGTACGGGTCGGGGGGTGATGCCCATTACAGGTGCCACACAGACTATCTACTTCAACCAGACTTCTCGCTTGAATTATATACGGTCGAAGTAGCCTCACGCCCCTCTGCCATAGTGAAAAGGCACGCAAATGTTGGATTAGTACTGCATCTATCAAGTTACTTTGAAAGAGAATCAGGTTGGAGAGAGATAAAGGCGTGCGTGCATACGTACACAAACGACGACAATGATCGAAGTGAGTGTATCATGATAATGATGATGTTGAACACAAATACAATGCAACAAGACTTGATTCAACAACTGGCCACTTACACAATGATATTGTTGATGGGAATGTGAATCAGCTTCACCAGGAATCCGATGCCGCCCATAATTACGAATCCGACAGCCGTGGCTCCAGCAATCTTCTCAAACTCTGTAAAAGAAACCAAAAGAAAAACAGGAAACCCATATGAGATGCCAGGCATGAGACAACGGCAAGTACATGACATCGTACAAAGCGCAAGGTATGGAAAGGAAAGAAAAAAGGACATGGGGTCACCTCACTACAAGACAATGGATGAGAGACGCGGGTTGATCGCATGTCTCTCTAACTGTGGGCTCCCATGTAGGTAAACATATATAACTAGAGCTAGAGCTATACACCTCATGGTAGAGAGTGGTGAACGGGCCTGAGCTCGGCGTTTCACTGAACTGATAGTAGCCAAACAAGGTCACGATGACACGCTGTTGTACCGCTTGTACGTTTACGTTGAATACACAAACGTTCTAACAGAAACGTGGGCATGATGGAGGTTTTATGCCTACCCAAGATATGTTTCCATGGATGGGTCGGGGTATCATGTAGATATGCGTTGAGTTAGTGCATACAAATAACTAATGGTTTTGCATAATCGTTTACCAACGTGAGGATTGACTCAGGCCATGTTTCCGATTATGATGATACTATCAACCAACCATAAAGCGCGCATGTAAAAGAAATCCTATATTCAAACAAGCATTCTCAAACTAAACGAACGTATTGAGCTTCACAGTTGCCGATACGATCAAAGTAGAAAGAAAGTACTGTTGTCCAGACTACGCACGCGTGTGTGAATACCTTTACGATCGGGCTTGGTACATTTTCTTAATAGACGAGCACTGTCCTTGTAAAACTCAATAAGAGGCTCGATGATCTCTCCCAAATCCATTGTGTATAAGCTGTATGAAAAATCGTAGTGTGATGAAGTTAGCATGACGCAGACAAAGTACCACGACGTGAGGTGGACCTGACAATTCCTTGTACACCGTCGAATGGTGATTGGTGATGGATAAATGTTACTATTGCAATTTAATTTAGAAGGTACATCAAAGTGTCCCATACCTGACAACGAAACAGAATGCATGGTTAGAATGTCATTGTTCATGCATGAAGCACTATAGAAATGAAATTTAATAGGGGCTATACTGTGTTTGGCATTGCATTCTTGTGCATTAACCATAGGCAGTGATATATATATATATATATATATATATATATTAAGTTTACACACGCTATACATGTATTTTGCGATACTTTGTCCTCTATTTCGCATCATTTCATGTATATACAAAAAATATACACGAGCAATACGAAAGGGACCTGCGGATACCGTTAAAACTATATCCACTATCAAGTCAGAAGCAAATATTACAATTCATTTAACGGGAAACAAGGTTAAAATAGTCAACTGAGCTTTGAACATGACATTCCTCATTTTGATCGAGACCTAGAACGCACACATGGAAATGAAGATCGAACATATTAGAACTACACATAAATACACGTACAACATGGATAAAATAATGAGTGTCAATGAATCTACGAGGCACGCAGATATGAACTTCCACATCTGCGCAAGATAACAATAGAACGTACACAAAGAAAAAATATACTAAAACTGTTGAAGGCAGACAGGACATAAATAGCCAGCGTAGATAAAACAGCGAGGCTTCCCAACTTATACTGTCCAACAAAAGCAAGTCCTATGTCTATACACTTCTGGATATATCGCGAAAAACAATACATATAGAGGCAGAGAAACATACACACTATATTATACATGTATCATAAGACATGTATCATAAGTGTTTATTATATGTATTAGACATATATATTGTGTATTTATTATATCAATATATATATATATATATATATATATATATATATATATATATATATATATATATGTGTATATAATATGTATATATATATAATGTTAGTATTTATATATTTTATGTATATGTATCTGCATATCTGCATGTAATCTGCATATCTGTATATGTATAATATATTAGCCATATATATATATATATAATATATATATTAATATGTAATATATATATATGCATGTATATAATAATGTTCATGTCTCATATGTTTGTATGTATATATGTAATAATATGACATATGTATATATGTGTGTATAATATAGCCTTATATATATATCAACCATTATATATGTATAATGTATAGTAATGGCAATGTATGTATATGTACGTACAATGTTAATTGTTATATATAATATAATAATTATTATGTATATATATTAATGTATAATTGACATGTATGCATGTTTTAATGGCATGTAGATGGCTTGTTGTTGCACGTATTATGTACGTGTATTAATACGTATTGATAACATGCGCATGTGTTTTGATGCCTATTTTTATGTGATGTTATATTTACGTACGTTTTTTTTTTTATGTTATTACATATATATAATATATACAAAAACAAAACATACATAATGCAATACATGCATATGTGTTGGTTTGTATGTATATATATAATAACTATATATTATTATTATATATATTATATATATATATGTATAATACAATATATAATATAAGATCATTAAAAAAACGTAACAGCACATTAATATGCATGTATGCATGTATGTGGCATGGCCACGTACGTACGCATGCGTGTGTTATTATATGATCCATCAAAAATGTATTTATGTATTATTACGTAATGATATAACGTGCATGCATGCATGTGTGCATATATATGTATGCTATTATTATATATATAATATTATATATGTGTATTATTCATAATATATATATATTATTGATTGCCACCATATGTATATATGTATTGTATATATTATATATATATATATGTATTGATGCAATGTGACGTATACATGCGTAATATGTAATGTTGTTGATGTGACATAATGGTACGATGCAATACGGATGATCTGTATCGATGTATGTAATATATATATGTATATGTATATATTATTATGCATATATTATTATTAATATTATATATTAATAATATATATATATATATTATAATATATTATTATTATTATATATTATTATTCATATGTTTTCTATTACATATTTTCACATATATATATATATATATATATTATGTATATATTATTTATATATATATATACATGTGTGTGTTTTTGTGCGTGTGCATTGGCATATGTGTGTGTATCCATTAACGTTGGTGTATTGGCTTTGCAGTATGTACGTATATATATATTATATATATATTATATATCTATATATATATATATATATATATATATATATATATTATACGTGTGTGTTGTGCGTGCGTGTGTGTGTGTGTGTGTGTGTGTGTGTGTGTGGTGTGTGTGTGTCCAGTATATGTGTATATATATATATATATATATATATATTGATTGTGTGTTAGTGTTGAGTGTGATGTGTTTGTGTGTGTGCGTGTTAGCGTGAGGTGTGTGTGTGTTTGTGTGTTGCGTGTTAGTGTGAGTGTGTTTGTGTTTTTTTTGTGAGGTGCGTGTTCGTATGTATGTGTTGCCGTGTGTGTGTGCATGTGCATGCGCGCGTGCGTGTGTGTATACATTAACGTATTTATATTTTATTGTATGCATATATATATATATATATATATATATATATATATGTATGTGATGATGATGATATTGTGTGTGTGTGTGTGTGTGTGTATATTACATAAAATGTGAGTGTGTGTATGGGTGATGTGCGTGTGTGTATGCGGGTGTGTGTGCGTGTGTGTGTGTGTGTGTGTGTGTGTGCGTGTATTACATAAATGTGTGTGTATGTGTGTGTATGGTTGTGTGTGTGTGTGTATGTGTGTGTGTGTGTTTTTTATATATAATATATAAATTATATATATATAATATAATAATATAATAATATAATAATATATATATATATATATATATATATATATATATATATAAAATATATATAATTTCATGTGTGTAATTGTACACGTGTTGTGTGTTTTTTTTAACCCTGTTTGTATGTGTGTGTGTGCTTGTATACACACACACACATCTCTATATATATATATGTGTGTGTGTGTGTGTGTGTGTGTGTGTGCTTGTATACACACATATATATATATATATATGTGTGTGTGTGTGTGTGTGTGTGTGTGTTAGCGTGAGCGATTGTTTTTGTGTATATATATGTATGCATACACTCATATATTTATGTCTATAAAAAATGCACACTGAAGACCTGGGCGGATACATACATGTTTTTTCAGCTGTTAAATATTCGTGTTCTTTTTGTCTATGTTCTCTAACATTATCAATTATTATAAATATTTATGTATTTTTGCTAACCCCCAGTGTAACGAATGAACCTACTCGTACGACTCATCTCTCGAATAAGCTGGTCCTCAGTTACCTATACCATGAATACATTATTTTAGCGTTAGATGGACATCTAGCAAGGGATATAAGTAGTCAAGTTCCCTTCTGCATACCTTTTATGATGATGCTTCTGTGTAGTTTGTCACGGACTGAGGTACGATATATGCTGTGATCGACACATATACCTTTTTTAAATTGTATATTTTTTAATAGTAGAACATAGCAGTTGTTTGTCTATTTCAGACTTTGTTGTTGTGTGTGAAAAGAGAAAACAGTGAAACACGAACACTTACCAGTAGCGGAATGCGAATTCCAGAGATTCATCAATTTACATCAATTCTTGGTACTTACATTTGTCGTTAATTCTGGTCAACTTCTGGGCAGTTCGATTTTTACGACATTCTTCCGTTAAAAAAATGTCGTTAATTACTCAGAATTATGTCAAGTGTCAAGGGGCATCTCATTTTCTCGCTACTCAACAGTCAACACTCGTCGATAGACGACGCTTCAGTGAACTGAAACTTCTAATTTTAAGATTTATAAATAGAACTATTTTAAGACTATTTCAATTGGTACTAAGGAAAATTCACCAATGTAAGGGCTTTATTTTTA
This sequence comes from Sphaeroforma sirkka, assembly GCA_001586965.3. Lineage (NCBI taxonomy): Eukaryota > Ichthyosporea > Ichthyophonida > Sphaeroforma > Sphaeroforma sirkka. Next base: position 73,129 of record LUCW03000101.1, on the reverse strand, counting down.
TAATAGTACGTTTATCATAAACTGTTTTAAAAATAAGCCAGACTTGCAGGTATTGTCGCTAGCTCCGTAGAATCGAGTCCTTAAACGTACTTTGGTACATTTTCTTTAGTATTCAGCCACAAGTAATACCGAGTGACCGACACGTGTGGATGATTGTGAAACAGAACAACTGAACAAAATGCGCGCAAAGAGATGTACACACACGCTTACCTCTTTGTTTTGACCCAAAAAGCCTATTCACAGGCATATACCACAACCTGATCTTTACATACGAAGCATTAGATTGCATCATAACACACACACGCATACGCGTGAGTACACATATATAACTGCATTATGAAACCTATAATGTGCTATGGGCACGAGCGTTCCCTGACACAGATTAGATACAATCGCTCGGGCGATCTGTTGTTTTCCGTCGCCAAGGATACCAAACCTACCGTCTGGTTCAGTCACAATGGTGAACGTTTGGGTACATATAAAGGACACAAAGGTGCTTGCTGGTCTATCGATGTCAACTGGGTGAGTAGGAGAACAACATATATGTGCGTGCATGCTTTACTTGACGGAACGTGTACACAGTTCGATTCAGGTGATAAAGTATAACTGGTATTATATGGTGTAGTGTGCTACAAATTATACAATCGTTAATTTGCATATGAATGATTTTTGTTCATAAACCGTATTCTTTACGCAAAATCAGATTTACATAGTCGACATTTAATTGTGCTGCTTCTTTACGTTCACCGTACAACCGACAAACACACTTACTGCTGCAACGATATATGTATACGCATTTGTTGTGCGCGCTCAGAGTACATGACTAGCTGAGATGCCATATATGTATCACCATTTTTCACTGTGGATGCTGTTTTGATTTCTTCAACCATCCCAAACACACATATTAGTCGTCAAACAGAGATATGTCCGTTGACATGTATGTATGCCATGCAAGAATATCGAAAGTGAACGAGCTTCTTTCATGTGGTTCAATGATTTTTATGATTGTAATATTCTTGTACGCATTTTTACTAGTATTTATTATCCGTACGGAACAATCAAAGTATGAAGGTGTAGTATTTTTATCGTTTCTAGAATTTAGATACTTTGAGCTGCTATATATAGTACTATATAGACGCAAATGATGTATTCTGGGCCATATTGTACTGTGTCACTGCCATAGTAATGAAATTGTATATATTTTTATGTGTTTTCGACATTTTGCTCGATTTTCTCGCCAAAACGTCATAAATGTTGATTATACTTGCACCATATATAACCGTGCGAGGAAGTTGTCAAGTAGAACATGATCTAGAAAGTTATTCCTGTCTTAGTCGTGGTTAGGCCCTCGACGGTGCGGAGAAGTCTTTATAAACAATAGCTGATTCTATCTGAGATTTGACTCGTCCAGCGGTTTCCGTATTGTATTGTACAAATGTAGTGTAAGCACTTGTGAAGCACAAGCTGTTGCTCACAGTAAGAATATAATGTACTGGTTCATGAGATACTTGCCAGCGGTGTACATATAAACATTACACAACATCAATGGCAGATATACTTGGTGTATGGTGTATACGAATGCACACCCCGTCGTCTCGAGAATAGTGTGCTCATATATTTATCTAAACCAATTGCCACAGGACTCGACGCATGTGGTCACTGGTGCAGCCGATAACACGGCGCGTGTATGGGACTGTGAAACTGGTACCGAACTTCACAAGCTAGGCACCGAGACCGCCGTACGAACAGTACGCTTCAACGAGGCTTTTAACCAGTTAGCCGTCACCACAGATCAACGTATGGGTTTCCCGTGCGAGATCAGATTATACGATCTCAATGATTCGAGTCAAATGAAGAACAACAAGCCGCACACGGTCGTTGAACTCAACGACTCTAAGGTGTGTAGCTCGTGTGTCAGTGCTTTATGTATCAGTGTGAAGTGCCATGTACCATATACACCTCTATGGATGGTCTGGCCACAAACAGAATATTGCAACAATTACTCGCGATGTTTTTTTGTAGCAATCGCGCATATATTGTCTTGGTGTTTTTATCGGATCGTTTTTTGCATCGTGCCTCTAACCTGTGAGGTGGGATGTTCGTACGGCCCGTATATTGAGGGAGTTGTTTCAATGTCTACTGCGCTTCCGCTCAAACTCACGGAAGCGCAGTAACAACAACTTATACATTCAGTCGCTGATGTTTGTGAGTATTCGCGTGGTTCTGGCGTCTATTTTTCAAATTATGTGATGAGTGGGCAAATCACTATATATATATATATATATATAGCTTGATGCGTGTTGTACCTTCTTTCAATGTTAAGCTATTTTCTTTGTTTCACCTCAAGTTGTGTTTTCCGATACTTAACTGCTGTACTTCCAATTTCCATTGCAGGTTACAACAGCCGAATGGGGCCCATACGACGATACATACATCACTGGCCACGAGAACGGAGAAATGAAGGTATGTAGATGCACTCGAATCTAAGTAATCACTAGTATCATGTGTGTACGAGATAGCTTATTGCGTGCATATTTATCACATGTTAAGTTTTGTGTTATTTCTTGTCTTAAGTCCGCTCACTACAGTCCGTGATACATCTCCGACTCTCCGAGTTTTGCATAACTGGTAGCCTCTGCCGCACCATGACATAGAGCGCGACTATGATGAGAAAATGTAAAATCATTAACTTTCGTTCTTCCGAGGAAATTGTGCGGATGTTATTATTCTGAGCTCGCGCTCTATTCGTTTATTTATTCACACTACTGTGCCTCTCGGTGTTTCGGCTTTGCATTCATCAGCCATCTATTCTCAGCGTTTTGCTCTCGTGGTGATGCTTGTGCCAATTTGTTACTCTGTTTCGCATCATACTTTGACCGTTGCAATTACCACTCATGAAGCATTCAATTTATAGCTTGAATATTTTATTTATAACTCTTAAATATCTATTTATAACTCGTGAAGGTGAAGCATTCTATCTACAACTCGCTAATGACATTTAATTTCTTCCATGTATATAGCTTTGGGACATCAAGACGTGGGAACCCACTACCATCGTCGCCGTACACGACGCCCAGGTCAACGACATCCAAATGTCACCCAACCGATCATGTCTCATCACCGCATCAAAGGACCACAACTCCAATCTTCTCGACCCAAAAACGTTTGAAGTCCTAAAGGTAGGCGTATCAAGGGATAAGAAACGGATGTCTGTGTTCTACGCGCTTGTGCTTTGTCTCTATCGTATATTGGTGGTAGAGAGATATGCTGTTTTGTAGTCAGGAAAGTTTTTGATTCGCTTCTGGGTTATACCTTAGTTGCTTTTTCACCAGTGTTGCTTCGGCATGTGATGGAACGCGACAGTGATGAGGAAAATCATATATTCTCTTTCGTTCTTCCGAGGAAATTGTGCGGATGAAGTGTTCTCTGAGCTCGCGCTCTCGTCTCGTGTGTAGCGGTAGCGCTGCTGCATATCCACCTCGGCGCTGTATGCATTTGCTAGTTAATTTGCAAATGGTGAAGCGGGTTTCTCGTTGTCGAGTGTATTGTACTGTATTAGTTGTGTGTTTGTAACTTATATCGTCGTCTACAATCCATTCTCATTGCATCCCACACTTTTTAATGTTCTCTACAGACTTATAAAACCGACCGACCAGTAAACTCAGCGTCAATAAGTCCGATCCGTGATCATGTACTACTAGGAGGAGGTCAAGATGCCAGGTAAGCTTCGCATTGATCTGAAATATGCGTTGTTGAGTGGTGGTGTGCAGTCAAGTAAGACCGTCCTCGCTCGTGTTATTTGAAATTTTTTGAAGCCTGTTTTGTTATAGGTGGGATGACTTTTGGTTTTTGTTATGGTCAATGATTTACTGTAAGCTTAGATAGTATCCGATAATCTACCATGAGGATAACATTTATTACTGCTGAGACCGATTGTTCTGCATTTTCTGGCAGAGTGGACGTGATATTTGTACATGTGAACCATATACCCGTACCCATGTATTCATGTACCGTGTGTATATACAATTGTATATGCACTGACGTCCATCTTCGTACATATCCGAATAAAGTTTGGTGCTAATCATCCCTCTGTCGCATTATCGTTGTTCTTTCGCAGAGATGTCACAACCACGAGCACTAGGGCAGGTAAATTCGAGGTGCGATTCTTCCACGAGATCTTCGAAGAGGAGATTGGTCGCGTCAAGGGCCATTTCGGTCCCATTAACACAGTACAATTCCACCCTGACGGAACTGGGTATGTCCATTGACTTCATTAATTCACACCACTATTGCTATGTACGTGTCAATTACACGCCACTGTGTACTCTTATGCACTGCATGAGCTACATTGGTTTTATATGTATACATTCTTTGTTTACTTGTAATTTTTCGTTGTCCTTATTCAGCATACCTTGAGTCCGTTTCTGTTAATAGTCATTTGCGTTGCGCTGCAGCGTAGTTTTGGTCAATGATTTTCTGTAAGCTTAGATAGTATCCGATAATCTACCATGAGGATAACATTTATTACTACTGAGACCACAATCTCTTTTTGTGTATTGAATTCTGTTTTAAATCATATCTGATAATCTATCATGAGGATAGTGTTTATTACTGCTGAGACCGCAATTTTTTTGCCTATATTGAATCTGGGTTTCCATTGCGGGCACTGTTGTGTTCAACATCAGTCACCTTGGCTACGATAGTTTTGTATCCACGCCATCACACAAACTTCATGTGACACGCATATGCTTGGATTTTAGCACTTTATGTGACAGATATGCTTGCATTTCGATCTTATATCGTCGAGCTCACTCGTGTCCTCGTTTTGTGCATTTCTGTTACAGATTCGCGAGTGGTGGAGAGGATGGTTACATTCGATTGCATCACTTCGATCAGGATTACTTCAATTTCCAGTTCGCCATGTAAACACGCATGTATAGTGAAAATAGATAAATATGAAGGTGTCTTTCTGCAAGCCAGTTTATTTGATATTGAAAATGTTAGGACGGCTGCATCCGATTTCATCACTTCGATCAGGATTGCTTCAATTTCCAGTTCGCCATGTAGACAAAAGCATGTATAAGTGAAAATAGATAATTATGAAGGAATCCTTCTGCGAGCCAGTTTATTGGATATTGAAACCGTTCATGCCAGTTGTGTATAGGACGTCTGCCTTCGATCAGGATATGTATAAATCGAAATAGAGGAATATGAAGTTCGGACGGCTGCAACCGGTTTCATCACTTCGATTAGGAGTGCTTCAATTTCCAGTTCGCCAATGTAGACAAGTATGTGTAAAAGTGAAAATGGGTATTCTTATGTGCACAATGATAACAATGTTTAAGCAAGTAGTTTAGAGGACGGTTGGATCCGATTTCATCACTTCGATCAGGATTACTTCTATTTATTTATATATTTATTAAAAGAGAGGACCATTTGTTCCATCGCTCCTTTTCAGAGTTGGCTAGGACTTCTGTGTCTCGACCGTGAGTGTGTTGTTGCTTACAAAGCAAAGGATGTCTACGGCACGAATATGACAGGAAATATTGCAGGCCCTATAATTTGTGAGCTTCGCTCTATAGTCTCATATATGGACCTGACATACGGAAACGAAATTCTTCCGTTCACTTGTATACGAGCATGACCAGCATGCCGTATGCAGTTCACTAAGGACAGGAAATATTGCAGGCCCTATAATTTGTGAGCCTCGCTCTATAGTCTCATATATGGACCTGACATTCGGAAACGAAATTCTTCCGTACGCTTGTATACGAGCATGTCTAGCATGCCGTATGCAGTTCACTAAGTAGCTACGACACTAATTGTATGCCGTAGCAGAGTGCGATCTAACTATTGGATCACTGTGTTCTAATTGGGACAGCACTTTGTGCTCGTGCACTTGATTTGTGAGTATGAGCCGCATCTGCCCGAATTTCGGCAGCACGGCCTACCCCAAGTGTATGTGCGGCCGTTGCATTTGCTGTATGGGAGCTCTTTTCCGCAAGTAAAGTAGTTCCCGCTGGTATCCACATCGCTCGGTGACCCAACAGCCGGTACTTCAGGCACTCTTATAGGCACATCAGGTACCTCAGGCCTATCAGGTAGCTCAAGCATATCAGGCATATCAGGTACCTCAGGTACATCAGGTACCTCAGGCCTATCAGGTACCTCAGGCATATCAGGTACCTCAGGCCTATCAGGCACCTCAGGCCTATCGGGTACCTCAGGTACAGGCCTATCAGGCACCTCAGGCCTATCGGGTACCTCAGGTACAGGCCTATCAGGCACCTCAGGTACCTCAGTTACATCAGGCACCTCAGGAGTAGGAGAAAGAGTAGGGGTAGGTCCAACTTCCATATTATCCGCACGCTCACAGCAGCTGACTGACTGGCATTGAATAGACGCGTATGTGCCACAGCTGTCCTGTTCTACACAGCAGGGAGTGTTTGGTAGGTAGCCCATCGTATCTGACTGGAAGCATCTGATTGTTTGCACATCTGGGCTGCCGCAGGTATAGTAGTTGTCGGAGGGATCAGTACCGAAGTCCGAATCGTTTCCATCATCTCTAGGGATAACTTCGTCACACGACAGTCCGTCAGCAGATACCTCAAAGCCTGGGTCGCACTTGACACACATGTGGGTACTTGCACCGGTCACGCATACACCGTTGGCACACTGGCCGTCGCATACATTCGCTAATTCACATGCAAGTCCATTGTTAGTCAAACGATAGCCGAGATCACAAGTGGTACATCTGAAGCCTGAGCCACTTACAGCACACTGACCGTTGCGGCACTGACCTGTACAAGGCCCACACTGAGATGATGTGCGTTGGAAAGGTCCAGTTTCATCGGGGTTTAAGGCGGTGGGCCGTATAAACGTAAATGAGTTGGAGTTTCTATTGGTAGGTAGGGCACAGAGCTCACCTCTGTCACTTCGTCCCCGTCTATTTTCCCCAGTGAACACATTGTTGAATACAGAGGCATAGGTCGGACAAACATTGCCACCGCCGTTATCTCCTACCACCAATGAACTTCCGGATAGTAGGAAGTTTCCGTTGAGTTCCACATTTGAACCCACTTCATAACCACACCCTCCCTGTGAACCGAAACAGTTGTCACCTAGTCCTAATGCAATGCCATATTGTCCTGAGTCCTCACAGTTGGACACAAGGTTGTTGATGATATCCTGGTCACGACCGAAGGATCGGATTCCGCCCTCAGTCTTAATGGCGCAAGTAATGTGATTACCTTGGATCGTGTTGGAGCTTCCATATCTGTACATCGCATACACATGGGGGATGGGGTGATATATATGGGATAAATAAGAGAACAGACTCAATTAAACACGAAAATGCAGTACAATAAAATGCAGTACAACAATGCATGTTTCGACTGATATTAACTTTTTCATATGTATTCCTCTTAAAATTGGTCCTTGGCCAATTGTACTTTCGATGAATATGCAACTGCCAGACTCTTGTGATGGAATACCTACCGATTAGTAATGGAGCCTACGCAATTAGTGAGCGTGTTCTGACGCACAACTACATTAGATGCCTTGATACTCATTAGTTCGTGCTCGCCATTCTGATCCTCAAAGTAGTTTTCGTCCACGAATGCAAATGACTGTTTGCGTGAAACGCTGCTGCCTCCCACGCGCCACACTTCGGTTCCAAAGTCACTGCACTGCTTGACGAATCTATGATATAAATGACGTTAAAATCAATAGTTGCAAAATGAGCATATCATATCACAACGATCGCGAAGAACACAAAGAGCTTTCCTTTAAAGCATTTGAAAAATAAGGCCCAAGAACGGCTGTGTGACACAATATTGTTGTATGATGAGCATATTTTTTACCTGTTTCTGTATGTGATACTCGGTCCGTCTTCATCAACTACCACGGTCAATGATGAAAGGCATAGATCGAAGAATGAATTATGATCCACGATCTGATAGCCTCCACGCCCATAGATAGCTCTCTTGCGGTCAGTTGTACCAGAAGGACTACGCAAACCATTGAACTCGCAGCGTGTGACTCTGCCCTGGTTGGGTTCAACAAGCCCAATAGCAATAGGTGCCGCATTCTCGAAGATGATGCCATCAAGAACCCCATTGTTTTCTACCTTCACACGTACGGCACCGCTGAATCTCACTCCTCGATAGTTCTGTGCCCTTAATACAGCACCATCAGTCACTGTAATATCAACATTGTTGTATGTGCCATCTCTGAGTTCATATACTACACCGGAGCCACTGATTCTGTTCGGTAAATTGGAGCTCGTGGTGGTGGCACACCTGTTAGGATCATAACTAGGAAAGCGAGATACGTCGACACCAGGGTACTCAGCACGGGAAAGAAGAGAAGGGTTATCTAGTTTGGAAGCATGTTGCGCATTATAACCGGAGAATACGGTGAGAGCAACTGCTATAAAGATGAAGTTCGCTTTCATTGTGGAACTACTTTATGAGTATCAACGACAACACAGTTATCTACTAAGATATACACTGGTATGGAGTGTCAGTTTTGGTCAAGTCTACTAAGGTATAGAGTGTCGGCTTAAAGATAAGTGATGTGAGATTGATGTGGTACCACCACCTTTATAGTTTATACTATCTACCAGATGCATCCTAAGTCAATGGAGCATAACAAAATTAAACATAATGAGAGTAATACGTCTTTTAACGGCTTAATTAATTACAGTACGCTTGACTGGTGCAAACCGTTACCGTGGCAAATATTTCATGAAAAGAGATAAGAGCATTTTGCGTTGCCGTGGCACCACCTCATTACTTCAGGAAATGAGGCAGTGCAACTCGCGTTGCCGTGGCACCGTATTACATTAAAAAAACGGAGAGAGACGGTTCAATTTACCTCGGAAACGAAGAGTGAACCAGTGTGCCGGGCTTTGGCACGGTGTGGCATAACACCCGGAAAGGCACTAAAGATTACACAATGTAATAATATTTCAAAGGACGTATTACTCCCGCCTGGTAAAAGACACAGTCGCCGGAAAAGATATGTGGCGACGGTCTCCCTCCGATAAATTGTTAGGTGTATCTACTCTCCTCTGGGTCTTTTACTAAAAAGGCAGATTAAATCTTTTTTTAAACATGTCGCGACAGCGTTCTCAGCAGTCACAATATCAATGATCCTGTTGATAGTGCCTTGTAACCATGTTGGATCTATTTTTTAAATGTGCGACAACTGTACGCTGGCGGCATGGGGCCCAGCGAGTATCAAACTCATGGAGTATGTATAAAATTCGCCAACCATTTATAAAAACATTAAAACTGTAAAGCAAAATTGAAAACACCGGTAAAATGTGCCGCCAGTACCAACCAAATCGTCACGTAAAATTCAAATTTGAGATTCTCGGCGACGAGGGTCAGCCTGCCTGCCTGCCCAAAGGTGGCCCCCAGCAGGTATTTATGTATGTACGAATATTATATTTATTAGTTTAGTCAGGGCCAGAAAGCCCCTGGGGCCCGGCTATTGGCCATGATACTTCATGCCTGAAAACTCAAAACAGATAAGTAGAAACTTCAGGGCTGTGAATGTGTCAGTCAGTGTGAGACTGTGAGTCCCACTACTGTTACATACGCACGAGAGAGTGAGAGAGAGAGTAGCCAACTACAGAACTACTCAATGTATGAATTAAAATAAAACAATTTATAGAGTACAACAATGTTTTTTATTTGTCCTTCATTTTATTTGTATAAGTATTTTATGCTTTGTGTTGTTGTTGTTTTTACAGTCTGTTCAGGACTCCAGAGTCCAGGCGACGGTCCGCCCTTCTATAAAATTTTTAAAAATGAATTAAAATATGTAAAAACTAAAATACCATAAGAGTACTGTATTTACATATGTAGCACACGGATATAGAAGTGACTATTTACATAGACTCGATAAAGATAAATAGTGTCTCTCTGAATTCACTCAATTCAGTTAACTGTGACCTTCAGGCTTCAGATTCTGAGATTTCATAGCATCAAGCACCAATCAAGATATGGTTTCTGTTTCGTTTCAATTTCTGCGGTAATATACACAAATCAGGTCGTATCGGCATTGTATACAGGTCAATTGTCAAGTCAAAAGTAAATAAATATAGATTTCTCCGCAGGCTTCTCTCGATGAAGAAGTACGAGTGTACACTTTTTAGTGTGTTGAACTCGTGTGTGTATTGTAATCAAATAATTATTCCTGAGGTAAGACTAATGAATACAACACTATCACAACTCAGTGCTCTTACATGTTGCCGACTTTTACATGTTGCCGACAACCTTTTCATATAGTGAGCCACAACGTTTTGCAATTGGTCTAGCTCCGGTATCGACCAAATCGGTGAAATACACTACGTATATACCAGGATCGTGAAAACCTTTGTTGTATTAGTTTAGGAAAAAAACGGTCCCATTGAGTTTCCTCCTCGCAGGCAACAGGCCTACAGCGGTGCAAAATAATTGATTGCACTCAGCTCAATTTTTCTGTCACCAATGGCTTACTTGGCGGCAATCCATAATGACACGGTTTTTTCTAGACCATTTGCAATGGACACCTCTTACTACTTGTAATATATAGAGTCCCGTATCTGTACATACTTGAAACACGCAAGTTATATCGTAATCGAGTACGTTACAAACTTTCTAACCAAAATTGCGAGCTCCATTGAGAGTTACCTCTATCATTTGCAACACCAGTAGCTGTTTTATATATCTGAAACCACTGAGCTGATATCGAAATTACCGTTCATCTTCAGTAGTCGTAAATTTCGCCCATCTCATTTCTCCATACCCTAACAAAATATTAAGAATGCAATCTGCGCCGTCAACGACCAACCCTGAATCATGAATACATATCACCTTGCAATCGAACAGCAGACAAATCATTGAATATATTATTTTAACCATATATTACTCCTGATCCACTCCACCTATATTTCACACCGGTAGATACTTCGGCGAACCCAGTAAGTCAATCAGTTAAAAGCTTGCAACACAAGGCATTGAACTGCTGTCAACGCGCGTCTATTATCTCGTGTATGCCCTACTTCCATCAAAATCTGGACTGTTTCGTGGGAGTAACTTCTACATTGTTTACAAGCTAAGCTCCATATCAACCCAAGTCTTGCCCCACATACAAGTAGTAGTACAAATAATATTGACTTAAGAATGTGCTTCAAATATGTCGTTGTGTTAAATAAAATATAATGCCTCATGTAGGATAAATCCGCTATGAATAATAACAAACTCGATAATCTAATATCCAAGCTAAAACTCTCTCGTGAATAGAAACAAACTCTAGGATAATCTAAGGATCTATATAACACGCGCTCGCCAACAAAATCTCACGCTCTAAACAATCGTAAGAATAAATGCTTAATTGCATTTTATATGTCTTATCTCAAGCAAAAAAAAACAATTCCTAGAAATTTACTCGGCAACCATAGTTCCAATGAACTTCTTGCCAAGAGCCTTGATCTCAGCGGACTTCGCGCGTTGCGACTGCTTCTTCTCAGCCTTGGCCTTCTGTCTCTTCTCAACAGTAAGCATCTCGTGGCGCTTGCTCTGCTTGACGTATGGGTTCATGCGAAGCATAACATTGGCGTTGGCAAGAGGGTTCTTACGGTGAGCCAAACGACGTGCGGGCTCTTTAGCTTCCTTAAGCTGAGACTGCACCTCATCGGAATTGATGATACGAGTGATGTCAGGGTTGGACATGATGCTCTTGGGCAGAGTGTATCCAGACTTCTTCTGGGAACCAGAGCGGAAGGTTCCCCAGATGGCGTCTAGCTCGGAGAAAGCACCCTCAGTCCAGACGATAAAACGTCCAACGTGACCTCCGGGGGCGAGCTGAAGAAGGTTCAGACGCTCAACATTGCACAGCTCAACACCGGGAATGTTACGGAAAGCCTAAAAATATAATAAATACCATTAGGCAAAAGACGACCCGCAAACATGAAATCGAAGCAGGTAAAAAACTAGATACTAATCGTAAGTACGTGTTGTTCAGGTCATAAAGTTGGTATCAACATATTATTTCAGGGGATTGACAGATATGAAAAAGCATCATTACGAACCAGCGATAGTATACAGAGACTTGACGTGTTCAATAAGATATCGAAAGTATAGCTCACCTTGGTTAGACCATTGTCGGACTTGTATACGACAAGAGGTCCACGCTTCATGACGTGGCGACGGTTACGGAGCTTTCCCTTTCCACTGCGGACCTTGCGAGAGTTGGCACACTTCTCAACATCATCGTAAGCACCAACCTTCTTCATGAGTTCAACGGCAGCCTTGGTCTTGGCTAGACCCTCGACATCGTTAGCGATAACTAGAGGTACCTCAGGAACGTTGTCGATCTGTATATTTACGACACGAGTTCGAAATATGTATGAGAACACAAGCACTGTTTCAAAATTTTCATCGATACACTATCAATACACCAATACATTGGACTGTCTCAGGTAAACCCCTGGATGTTTAAATAATCATATATTAAATCATAAAAATCTCTCTTCATTGACAGCTCAATGACAAACATGTGCTATTCGGCATCTACGTGGATTAAAAAATCCGTATCTCGGAGCTCACCATATACATACCCCACAATGACTGTCTCTTAAATACACACATCAAGACAAACTTACGGTGTGTCCACGAGCCATCAAAAGGGCCGGGATGGCAGATGCAGCCAGAGCAGAGGCGGTGGCGTAACGTCTCTGGTTCTGGTTGATCTTCTTGTGCCACTTGCGCCACACCTTGGTGGGGGCGAACATACGTCCAGAACGACACATGTTTCCGAAAGCAGCCTGTCCAGCACGGTGAGTACCACCACCAGCTACACGTGGAATACGCGCAACAGCACGACCGGTTCCCCTATAAGATTCGCAATCATAATACATAAATAATTTGAGAAATGTGTATGATGGGAAATAGATGTACGTATACACACCTGATTAAACAAGTATAGACTAGGGAAGAGATCACCGAACAGACAAAATTGGGACAGGATCGAGGTTCATACAAAATTGCTCCGCATCGTCGAGGGCCTAACCACGACTAAGACAGGGATAACTTAAAAAGATTTTCTAATCACTATACCTCGATAATGTCACAATTGAATCCATAGCTGACATCTTACTAAAAGTATCTAAAAGAACCAATTTGAACCGACATCATCTATAGCTCGTAAATTCTAAGAAATATAAGACACCAGAGGATATTTTGAATACCTTCACCGTGTTTACTACCTTGACTACATTTACTGATCCTCAACCATCTACAACACAGGTTATTAGTAAAGTACAGCTGTCCACATAGTACCATCAGACATATAACCAGCCATAAAAAATAGACATTGTGACACAATAAACCACTCGAATTGCGATAGTGTACTACCAATTATCTCTCGAGCAATTTTGTAATCACATTCGTAGTTCGAATGCATGAACCAACATCCATTAACAATAGAAAATTCAGGCTCTAATATAGAAACCTCGTAAATGAACCTAATCCTCGTTAAACACGAATATACGGACAATCATACCATGACTCGGCTGAGGTCTGGTGACCAGCCTCCTTAGCTACGGAGTAAGCCTGACGGTTGTTCTTGTTCATGGATGTGTGCACATCACGTACAACATCGGGACGGATGTTGGTTCTGAACACAGCTGGAAGTGTGTTTGTGGCGGCAGAAGTGGAGCCATCAAGGCCGATTACGGATACTACCGGACGGGAAGCCATTTTAAAGTATGTTTAAACCTTGCTAGTACGAGACGAAGGCGAAAAAGAACTACATATCTGTAAGATCAGCTTGATTTACCATAAAAGTTAGATCAATAACTATTACATCTTTCTACAATACGAGCTTTGGAAAATTGGTTAAACGCCAAAGACTATATTACGGAGGTCCTCGTGCGAGATATCAGTTCAGGATCGTCCCGTAATATGGAAAGTCTCATAAAACGGGACTAGTATTATTTTGTGGGCTTGCCTGATTGACCTAATATTGCCTATCAAAAAAAAGTTGGAATCTGGCGCGTTCCTAATTCATGACATTTTTCTGAAAATTAGGACTGAGAATTTTCCGAAATAAAACAATATCAAAGACAATTAGCAGGCAAGGTGTTTGGCTTTCAGTTTTTGGTCCTCCTTAGTTGCACTCTATCGTATATCTAAAATTGTTCTACCCAAACCTAAACTGCACGTGTGGCGTATTGTAAAGGATTTTGTGGGGACGTACGCGTATAGAAATAAGCTAACTATATCTCACGCAGGATAACCATCGTTCTTTTCCCCTCTACTTTATATCCGTATAGGTATGTACACTATATGGGTTTGTAAGGGAATACTAGAGTATATCTAATAATACTAGAATATCGTTATAGAAAGCGTCGCCTAATACATAGACGTAGAAATGGTCAAATCACGAATGACAAGATACAGCAGCGACAACATTAAGTGCAATATACATTCGTACACATATACATGCAGCAAATCAAAAAAAAGATAGGAAGATAAGCACCTATATACGAAATAGAGGCTCTCGACTGAAAAGAGAAATCACGACATATGATACACTCAGCAACATTCGCTTAGACTTTAGTATAACTGCGTACAGACAAAAAAATATTTTGCGTCACCTGGCAGTATATGAAGACGCCACAGCCATTGCTAAATGCATGCGTATAACATGTATTGGTGCGAGAATACTCATGTACTTCTTGCGTTCTGTTCAATTCCAAAATAGAGATCTGTGCTTCAGCTGTTTAGCTATAACGTGATAGGATTTGGGGGTACATGCATATATATATATATATATACACCTCATCCATATACGGCGTATATAGCTGTAGTAAGGGTGGGGGGTGGCCATATCGTTTAACACGCTGCATTTTGACTAACCGTAGCATAAATAAGCATTATATACGCTAAAACTAATGTGTGTCACTGATCACATCGTTCAACCATCAATTATAGAGTAAAAAGCCGGCAAAATGGTTGCCTCCGCCAAGCATGTCCCCATTGTTCACAAGAGAACTAAGAAGTTCAAACGCCATCAGTCTGATCGTTTCAAGCGTGTAGACGAGTCATGGAGAAAGCCGCGTGGTATCGATTCCCGTGTGCGTCGCCGTGCTAAGGGTATGTAGCCGATTTCTTGGTATCACATTCGTTAGTTTGTTCGGAGCATACTGTGTATATGTATGTGTTAAAAATTATGATTTCTTGGTATCGCATTCGTTAATTTGTTCCGAACATACTGTGTAGATGTATGTGTCAAAAAGTCATATGCGCCAACTACTGATTGACAACTGACGTTAACAAGCTGTGCAGTTTTATTTTTGCGCAAGCCACGGCTATACTATAATATATTTTCTCAGAAGAAATGTATGCGAGCGCGAATATCGTTATGTACAGTAGGAAATGATTTAATTAAGTTATCCCTGTCTTAGTCGTGGTTAGGCCCTCGACGGTGCGGAGAAGTCTGAATAGACATTAACTGATCCTATATTGTGCGAGTACTAAATCCGTATATTTTTTTTGCGCAAGCATAATCGCCATGTAGAAGTGTGTATTCTATAGCTATGTACAGTTTTCCAAAAGTCCTTATTGTCAATTTGTGTCCTCCACAGGTACCGTCCGTATGGTATCCATTGGTTATGGAACAAACAAGAAGACCAGACACATGCTTCGCGACGGATTCAAGAAGTTCTTGGTTTCCAACGTAGTAAGTTTTGTGTTTCATAGGTCATTTTCGGGTTATGGCGTCTCTATTGTTAAAATTGACGCGTAGTAGGAAATGATTTACTTAAGTTATCCCTGTCTTAGTCGTGGTTAGGCCCTCGACGATGCGGAGAAGTCTATATAGACATTTAACTGATCCTATTACATTGCGATGCAATATATCGTTTTTACGTCAAGTTGTCTACATTGCATAGTAAAATATATACCTGAGTGTTATTTTTGGCAACCCTGTGTGTATTTGATGCTCTATGTCCACTGGGTAGAGAGAGAAAATTCTACGATCACTCATTGTGTATACGCTATATCCAACTTCTTTGTATATGCAGAGCGATTTGGAGCTTCTTATGATGCACAACAAGCGCTACTGTGGAGAGATTGCACACAACGTGTCATCTCGCAAGCGTAAGTCGATTCTTGAGCGTGCTGGCGAGCTTGATATTAAGCTAACCAACGGAGCTGCCAAGATCAGAACCGAGGACAACGAGTAAATATCTACTGTTTCTATCAGTATATAATAAATAGTCGTTTTTTGTCGCTTTCTGTGATATAAATGCAAATAAGGCCAAAAGTGGTGGTTTCTGAACTTGTATATTGGTCGTCTCGCATAAGAATGAATGAGTGTGTATGTCTAACGTACGTATAATAGTATAACTGCACGGGTGTGAATACATCCCCTGGGTATGGCTGAAATTTGTATGTGCAGTATTGATATGATTGATTTATAATGAGAGTACATGCTTTGTTTTTTCGGTACTGTGCATGTTTCTATATTTCAGAAGCTTGTTTTTTGTGCAGTCGTTAAATACCTGTAGTTTAAGTTGATTGGTGGTGTATGTGTTGAAACGCGTTTATATTGGCATAATTATACTAGAAATTCATATTTCTTTTATGTGCATCTTACGGAATGCGAATACATTTGTTTTATTCCATAATTCAACTGCGTCTTGTATCTGCATGGAGACCTCTGTTTTATACTTTATCAAAAGAATGCATGTATAGAATTAACCCGGAAGCACAATGGGGATCTATATCAACGCGGAAGCCCTGCCTACTACATATGTAGTGTGTGTGGTCGTATTATCGGTACTGTTTATATGTATGACAGCAACAAGTTACTCTCCTGGGGATACCACTCCAATCAACATAGCAGCCAAGCTACTATTGGCAGCAAGATATGTTTACATGCTGCTCTTGACACGCCAAAAAGGTGCTATCTCATTAACAAGATGGTGATCGACTCGCGTTGCTGCAATGTATATTTTGGATCGGTCATGTTGCTTAGGCGATGTTTCATCGGGGATGTACAATTTAGTGGTATATGAGTCTGGCAGTCATAGCTGCCGGGTTGATAAGTTCGGATACGAATCCCTCTGAGTATACTGAATTGGGACGAGTTATCTCAGGCACTATATAGACTCATCGGATATGTAGAATGTTGTTCCAAAAATCATCATGCGAGCTATTGGTTGTCAGTATTTAAGGAGAGTCGAGCAATACTAAAAATACAAACAACGCGAAGGTTGCTGGCATGACACGTATATGTCAACTCTCAGCAGTTAATGCTTAATGACGAATGCTGTGTATTGCGAAAGGGTTTTATAAAATATACCATATCTTATGAAGATTCTCTAGTAGTTAGTGGAGGTTCGACGAATATATCTTGACGACGGGAAGCAATAGTCAGAAACTAGAAGCTTGGGGTATGCGTTACCCCACTGAGAATAAAAATATTATATCTAAACCCGACGTGTGAATGTCAAATAAACATTTCAAATGTGAGTTGCACGATGTCCTCGCCGAAGCGGCTCGTGCTCCTCGGACTGTGACTACGCACTATTCAAAGGGGATCGGAGTTGCTAATCGTGGTTTCATGGGGGTGAAAAGTTCGAGGTCAAGCAATTATTTTTAGATGTGCATTCATTTATACACAAAGTTACAAATGCCACTGAAGGCAGAAACGATCATACAACGAGTTCGGTATTTACATTATGAGAGTGCAGTCTTATTGTCGCCCTCTAAATAATTTATAACTAACTTACAGTACACGTGTCACCTTCCCACTTGGTGCCATTTGCAGATGGTATAGGATGAACATTGCAATTGATATATGCCTCCATCCAAAATGGTACGGATCTGGACTGCGATAAAGTTCGCCAATCTGTAATTTACAATCACATTCCTGAGTAGTCACTTGGACGGACACATTGAAGTATTATTAAATCCTAATTATGTAGCATACGCTTTTTTACGCTTTCTCTCTCTTTTTCCCTCTCTTCTGTGTCCCATATGACGGGAAGTTTGAATCAACTCTTAGAATAGAGAATATTTATACACCCGAAATTTGGTACCAAAATTTAATTATTAGTATACATTAATAATACGTGTCTGTATGCAGTATAGTTGCCTACAACTTCTACACAAGACTACAACTTTACGGGTCACAACTCTACAAATGATGTTGAATATTGAATATTCCCCGCGGAAAATAGCGTGTCACTCGTAGCACCAATCAGAATAGAGGAGACGAGTTCTGACATATTGCTCGAATTCTCTGCACACTGTGCACTGTGCAGCGTGTGCACAAATTATTAAATTTATAAATGCAAGTGCTTATGTGAAGTTTAATCCACATTTATGACCACATCAATACTTATACAATGAGGGGTTATCAGATAAACCAATCTCGCAGAGCTCTGAATGATGGTCTCCGCACATCCAAGATTGTCAACAAAATATCACCGGAAGAAATCAATCGTCAATCGAACACTCCTGTTGTGAACATACAGTCCAGTGCACAACTTCGCCCCAGGAGGAGGTTTGGCGACAGTATGCGGCCAAAACGTACAGGCGACGAACTCATTAATAAGGAAGCAACTTCCAAAGATAAATTAGCGATGAAGAATATGTCCTGGGGAGTGATGCGTCGTGGATTCTGGAGGGGAAAAGAGATACAACGAAGGTAAGTATTGCAAGATATAGTATTTGCCCACATATACGGAAGCGCGAGTGCATGTGGATCCCAAGGTGCTCTATGTACAACACATTATATATATATATATATATATATATATATATATATATATATATCATAATTTGGATGACTTTTATCATAAGCTTATCTTGACGCGTATATATATATGTGTGTGTATGCGTGTGTATGTATGTGTGTTTGCGTGCGCGTGTGTCTGTCTGTGTGTCTGTATATATATATATATATATACGCGTGTGTGTGTGTGTGTGTGTATGTATATATATATATATATATGTATATATATATATATATATGTGTGTGTGTGTGAGTGAGTGTGTATGCCAACGTCGAGGACGTCCTGTGTCCCATGTGTATGTATGTAAAGATATATATATATATGTGTGTGTGTGTGTGTGTGTGTGTAGTGAAGTATATATGTTTATGTTTATCCATATATATACATACATATATATACATATATATATATATATATATATATATATATATATATATATATATATATATATATATATATTTTAAAAAAAAATCTGATCATATGTAAATATGTATATATATATCTATATATATATATATATATATGTGTGTGTGTGTTTGTGTGTGTGTGTGTGTGTGTGTGTGTGTGTGTGTGTGTTGTGTGTGTGTGTGTGTGTGTGTGTGTGTTTTATATATATATATATATATATATGTGTGTGTGGTGGGTGGGCGGGTGGGTGTGAGGGTATTTATATATATATATATATATATATATATATATATTAATTTTATTACTATGATACAGATCTGATTAATTAGCGTGTATTAGTCAATGTTCTCCAAGGTCTAATTTTCTGCTTCTTTGACAATGATTTTGCAAGCTGTAATTTGTATTGCGGGCGTAGAGTTAGAACGACTCAAATGGTCCTTTCAGTATCGTGTTAGTTTGGATTTCGACTTGGTGAATTTCTAATCTACCTAAGTACTAACATGATTTATTTCTTGTTCGATTTAGCTTGAATATCAATGGTATATGTACCTGTTGTTCCTATGCCTGAGGTTAGTCTGCACGCATGTGTAGAAGATCACTCTAGTATATTTGATTTTTAATTGATTTTTATGCTTTTTTTCTTCTGAGTACATCAGCATTTAGAAATATCCCGTTTCACGAGTATATTTGTCTTTTGCGCAAGTACAGCTTTGGACCGATGCGTTTCTATTTGAATTGTGGATGCCATTTGAAAGCAAATGAATTTATCTAATATCAATGCATTGATATAGCCACACACAGTGTTCGAAAATTGACGCAGTAGAGCGTTGTTCAATGACGATTTGTGTCGACGGAGTACGAGAACATGCGCCACTTTATGCAAATTATGCATGCAACCGTGTGGACATGCGCACCCTTTACGGAATATCATATATATACACTGCCCATTACTGACACCGCCAGTGACACTTGCAACAGAACCTCGCACAGAATGATGGAGAAGGGATGGGTAACTGATGTACTACAAAGAGGATGGGTAAAGGATAAGGGCTGGGTGGCAAATAGGGAATGGGTGACAATCTCGGGATCAGATATCGCGGACTATGCCGCTGCGCATGTTTGTGCGTGGCCCGAGTGTGGACGAGCTTTTGGGAGTGAAGAAGAGTACAAAATCCACCATCTCCTCGCACATCACGGAGATGCTGCGTATCAGTGCCCTATATGTAGAGTAAGTTCTCACATGGAATATATGTCTGTTTTGGCTGAAGTGTACGCATTCACACCCATCGTTGCTAGATATGAATTATCGTGTTTGAGATGCTCTCTCTTTCGACATATACCATACACTCATTTCGTCATCGCGACGAGCACATTATCGCGAGCATTCGGCCCCCATATAAGATATACGCATAATGTTGACAGTCGCTTGTATGTTGACACTCCCTTTCAGTTGGAATACTCATAAAAGGTACTCGTCCACAGTGAGTCAATTCAAACAGGATTGTGTCTTGGTAATTGTTTCGTGACATCTACGATATACATTCAATGCCGACAACTTGACGCACGCACAATATAACAACGTAATAAACTCGTGTCGCGACTATTGCTCGGTTCAATCATGCAGAGACAATAGTGTCTTCCTAATTTGCCTAAACACCTATACGCCTCAGATGGACCTCCCGCATAGCACTGCCTTGAATGCCCACTGGGAGTTGCACCACAGGGGCACGCGACACTGTATTTGTCCCGTGCCAGAGTGTACCAAAGTCCTCGTAGAAGACGAAACGGCGATTATCCACGTCCTGGACCATGCAGACCCCAAAGGTGCACAACGGCAAGAATACCGCCAAATGAGGGACCAGTTTTTTTCGTCCGGGATAGCCGTGGCATTCATGGCTTACTACACCGGACTATACAATCCTGCTGCATGTATCTCTATAATGCTAACACACACTCCAGGAATATAAGACCGTTTAGTTTGAGACATAAATCACGGGTCGTATTATTGAAGGGTTTTAGCGGCGTATGTCATTTGGTTTACGAGTCCTTGCTAACGCATCGCATAGTGATAGATCACGATACGCTTAAATTTTTGCGTTTTTGACTATTAGTTGATCAATTTGTCGGTTCAATACATTGAAAAATTATCTCTGAGATTTTATATTTCAGATACGTACACCAATACACTTGTGGAAGCTATTCCTTATTTGTTCGTTCCCAATGTTTTTTATAACCTATGTGCGTCTTAGACAGTTCGCTGTAGTTTTATATATAGCAGTATTGTACCGCTAATACGTTCTAGAATTGAAAATTGACGAAATTGATTAAGTCTGCCTTACGTCGCTTCCTGCGAATGTTCAGTATATTATACATGTGCCTCTACGAAACACGTGGATATTAAATTAAATTCTAGTAACTAAGCAACGTAATAACGTTTTGATTTTTGGCATTACCGAGGCAAGATTGCGTCTTATTTACTCAGTATTAGCTAGAGATGCTGGATTTGAATATTGAACCTCCTTCCCCTCTGATGATCTCAGCAATCAAGTACCCGATAAAACGGCTAGGGTAGTGGCAAGATATTCTTGCATAGTTAGCGCAATGCAAGAATTCCTATTGTTCGAATAAATTATTTCTCAAGCTGAATTATTACAATACGCAGATCAATTGATCCGAACATAACCCCGACTGTGTCAATTACGATCGCAAAGAAGGATAGTAATGAGACCACGTCAGAGCGAGAAACAGGCGAGCCAGCGCATATGCAGATAAAATTCATTCTGTCCTATGAATACACTTCGCTTCACTTAGATTATAAGGGGTGGGGTAGTGCGTGTATTTTAAAATAGTGTCGTACTTTATTCGTATTGGGTGATGACAGTGCACAGCAGCGGAATTGCTGCAAGAGCAATTGTATCTAGTGCTACTATAGATGTAGATCGGGCTGCTTTGACCTACAATGATAAGTATGTGCATTGATGCAACCAGACAGAAGTAGATGAGTTCTTAGAAATATTCAAGGGCGCGAGGGGTGCAAGGAAGTGGCGATACGCCTTAATTTTTCCTTTACCGACCATTTTTATTTACAACTGGTACACAACTAAAAGCGTAATTGTTTCTGTGTGACTCTCACTCTCTCTCTCTCTCTCTCTCTCTCTCTCTCTCTCTCTCTCTCTCTCTCTCTCAGATATAGGCATACGTGAGAAAAACATTACCCATATTATCATCTTTCTTTCTTACGCACCTGGATGACAAGGAAACAGAGAAGTTCATAAAAGACTTTCATAGTATACAGGGGCGCGACAATTGCAAAGAAGTAACTGATACATAACTAAAAACGCAATATTTCTGTACGACTCTCTCTCATATATATAGACATAGGCGAGAAAAAGAATAGCCATATTACCTTTCCATTTATGCATCTGGGTGACCAACAAGGATTTATCAAACCATATTCATCTACTCATACACATTTGCGAATGAGCCAGAGAGTTTACCGCTCTGCGTCAGAGCGCCAATTGTCCGAGCTTAGTAGAGAGTGAACTATAACATAGCGATATCGACCAACATGTGATTGAGCGATGTGTCTCATCGACAACAGCAATGAACACGCAACGTGGACAAGCTCTACAGCTGACTTACTGAAGAACGAGGAGTAGAAGTTTGGCCTTCATATAGTTGGCAGTCAATAACCAAGTCTCGTGAACACGTTCTTTATGATAAAGGAAGTAGAGGTTTGGCATTCATATAGCTGACAGTCACTAACCAAGTCTCGCTAATATGTTTTCTAAAAGATAAACTATCACATACATTCTGTGAAACAACATCCTGTTTTGTATCAAAACTGACGCATAACATACCGTTCATATCATGCTACCGTAACAGGTAAGAGCACTTTACACGGAGCTTATGATTGTCAATACCATTAGAGACTGTGGGCAATACTACAACGGTATACGCAGTGTTTGGACACGATTACTGTCTACATGTAATTGCTATGAGACTCGCCAGCGTACGTCCGAGTGTAGCGCAACCTTGCCACGAACCAAAACATGCAATACAGGATCATCGCTATGGTCCGTTATATACATCCTACCCAGATGTGGGAAGAAAGTGATAATCCAGATTCGGGGGATGGTTGTAGCAGTGTAGACAAGTGCGATGCTATACACGTTCTGGTCTCAGTCATGAGATGCACTGGATATTCACAGGTGCTCTCTATTCTAGAATGGTGCATATTGCTCGTTCTGCGCGCTTGTTATCTTCATGGTGTTCGACAGTACTTAGGCAGGTATGAAAAGTTCAAAGCAAACTCTGCAGAGACTAGAGCCGAAAAAAGTTAGTATCCGCTGTAGTACGCAACGGGAATTTCATGTGAATCCCAGTTCACGCATGAATTTCACCACACCCGTTTGGTTTTCTTTGACCATGTAGAAATTCTTTTAGCCGTGAATTTAGTCATTTTATTCACAGTAACAAAAAAACAAAATGTACCACATCTGCTAGGGCCATTAAAGTCGAGATTCTGTTTGGGTGGGGGTTTAAATAGTATACTTAGGTTGCAAAATAACAAGACCAATCAATCGAACCTACGAACGAACATACACCTTTTCCATCTTACATTACACACAAGATGCTCGATTTGTTTGTGGACAAAATGAGAGTATGCAATTCGCAATCAGGGGAAAGTTGTCAAATCCATACGCAGGTATCAGTGAGCTTCTGTATCCCATAACAACTGTTTGAGACAAGCAAAGCGCGCCATATTTGGCGATAGCTACAGAAGAAAGACTGGATAGCAACTATTGATTTAGTATAGATCTTTTGCCTTTGGAAGTATCATAGAATTGAGGAAGTATTTGACATTTACGACTCCAAATTTTCAATTCAATGTTGATTGAAAATAAAAATGTGGCGATGTCGTTGTCGTTAGTGCTGTCTGTGCGTTTGTGTCGAGTACGTTGTCGCGCTCTGTCATTCTCGCCTGTCCATGTTCTTTCCCGTCTACCCACTGCAGTAGGTATCCTTGGGATACGTCCTTAGCCGTTGCTGGTGTATGGTCTAGAATAAAGAAAGTGCTTCTTTCGTAGGTGGTATTTAAACTTCGGCTTCCCTATCAGTTCATATGTGATTGAGTTCTGATATTCTAGAGCTTTAGTATCATCCAGGCTGCAAACAAAGTACACGTTATGGACCGAGTTCACCTTAGTATCGGATCATGACGATGTCTCCTTCATGGATGTTGACATAATGTTTTAAAGCTTGCGATCATAAGTTGCTCGCATTTGTCTTTCTTGTATTAGGCATGTGTCTAGTTAAAGTGTAATAGCCTTTTCTATCTTCTCGAATCGTTCTTGCCAAGATACTTCTGAATTTGACGCTTCAATAGTCGCTGAGATGGCGATGTCATTGTCCGAAAGAGGCGTTGATCTTCGCCAGTGCAGCCACTATATATCCCACGTTCTAACGAATGTTGTACACCGCGACCACCACCTTCGTCTCCTCGCCCTCCCCAGCGTTATTCAGATGGCGACTGTGGCTTTGACCAGAGTCTTCATGTAGCGCCGCAGTTTCCCTTGCAGAAAAAGATAATGAAATATTTATGGGGTACATAGGGCAAAACTCAGAAAGAAATTGAGGAAATGGTTCAGCTTTTGAATGACTGCGGCTGTGACCCAGGCAAGCACAGATTTGCCAAGATGGACCTAATCGACTAAACGTATTGACATATATACACACACATACACAATACACGCACAACACACACCCAACACAACACAACAGCTATTATGTTAACATAATATAGAGATATTTGGACACTGGTAAGTTGTATTCTTACTATATAGGTTCTTATGTATTCTTTGTTCATGACAAATAATCAGACACCTATGAAATTGATTATGTAGATGGGTCAAGCGCACTATTGTGAGATTATCTCGTACGATCGGCCTTACATACGACAATACTAACAACATGAGTTCAGCAGCGCATGCTATAGTGCGATATAGCTGAAACACTTAGGTTGTAATTGATCAGGACTACGGTACCGTTGGCTGATTGTATCATCCTTGAAGGGGTACGATCAAATACCATTGTACCACATATTGAATGATCCAATAAAGAAACTATGTGAGTAAAATTACAGTCGAACACCGCATTCTTGTCAAGCAGATGATTTTAAACTTTCGGGGTTTTGTAAAGCCTATGAGGTTTGAAGAAAGTAGGAACTGAAACGGACAAAGTTTATCAAACTTATGTTGGTCGCAAAGCTTCGCTGCAGTAAAGTGAACTGACGACCAACCGACCTCGCGTATCTGCACGATTCCTGAAACTATAAGGTTCTGGTTGGCGCTCTTATTCTTGGCGTGCAATTAGTGCGAGGTGGCCCAGACTTTCGGTTTTACTTCTGTGTGTGCGTTGTGTTTACTCGTGTCAGGCCCGCGGGTTTACAACCCCATCATACGTTCTGCATAACAGGAACTTATTTAGCACGTGGGCAGAGGAGTAAAATAGTAGACTTGTATCTAAGGTGTAACCTCGGGGGCCAGGAACTTATCATGCCAAGTCAATATCTGGGAAGCACGGTAATCAGCACTAGTAGATACTATCTATAAGCACATGACATAGCAGACCTAAGGGTAGGAAGTCACGTGGCAGAGACGTGTTCACAGAGGAATTCCATATCAGCGTGGGTAAGATCAGTATTTCCAGGGGTTCGTTTGTGATTAACACAAAAGGAGGAATATATCTTGAGGACGACATTAGACTTATACTGGAAAAGGATGTAAGTGTGGCTTTAGCCGGTGCGGGGGAAGTACAGAAGGGGCTGTCAAGATTGATGTAGGTTGAGTACCACGAGCAACAGGGGTAAGGATGTCACCTGGGTTTGTATACTTTTCATTTAGATCTGCGGAAGCGGTATAGTTTGGCAGTAGTATGCTCTTGAATAAAATGCATAACTGGGGGTTGTAGCTCACGGGTAACGGCCGGACTCCCCCTAGGTGTTCTGGTAGAAAATGGGGACGGTTTGAGTTTATACATCACACGGCGGCCGACAGCAATCATTGGTGCATCGGAATGATGTTCATTTGCTTGTGTTGCCTGAGACCACTGGGCCTTACGATTACACTCCCAAACGTCGAAATCACGGGGCAGTAAATACGGGAACAAGCGTATTTGGTTGTTGCCCAGCAGACAGATCCTTATTGAGTTGTTACCAAATGCTTATTTGCAGGATAGTGATAAGTACGGTTAGTTACCAGAGTATAAGGTGGTACATTAGTAACAGTAAGGACATTCGAGTTATAGTCACGAGTAAATTCCAATGCAATTATGGCTATGGTCCCCAGGGCTAACGATATGACACTTGATTTGCTCATCAGCACACCATGCTTTGTATTCTTTGGAATTGAAAGGGCTATCCTTATCTACAACGTATTCGATAGTAGTCGCCCATTGCTCAGGTTGCTGTTGCAACTGGTCAGGTATATCGGTGGCTGTCGTTTCATCATGATGAAGAATAGCGCTGTGAACCAATTTTGAATGTTCATCAATACAGAACAACACGTATTTGTAAGCATGTGCCGTTTCAGACATTACGTTTAGAATCCAAATGTCTAACAGCACCTAGATAGGTCCCCGGGATTTGTAGGGTAGAAGTCCAATGTAGGATCAGGTAGAGTC
This sequence comes from Sphaeroforma sirkka, assembly GCA_001586965.3. NCBI lineage: Eukaryota > Ichthyosporea > Ichthyophonida > Sphaeroforma > Sphaeroforma sirkka. The sequence goes on along the minus strand of LUCW03000101.1, from coordinate 46,239 downwards.
TCCTCGAGAATACAGCCAAAGCACGCGCCGTTTCAGACATCACTTTAAGATTCAAATTTCTAACAGCACCTAGGTAAGTACACGTTGAAAGGCCCATCGTAGGGTCAGGTAGAGTCCACTCGAGGATAAACCCATGACATAAGATTATAAGTCTCATTAAGAATTGCTTGTCAAAGACCAGTCCAGCTGTTCCTGAAGAGCACGCCGTAACATGTGGGGGTGAAGGTGACCTCTATCCTGGTAGGTCGCCCATATACAATCTAATACTTGCTTTGCAGACATTATTCGCCCATGATACTTGTATACTTTCTGAAAAGACATTACATAACCTCATGGAGATTTGAAGGTTGATGCGAGGGTGGCGGTGAAGCCGGAACCACTGTAAAAGTCGTGTGTACAGTAGTCAAGGAGGCGTCACCAATAGGTGAATCTGAAACAGTATAAGGTCGCATCGGTGTAGGAGGGGAAGTGTATAGCCCAAAAGGAGAGATCGTGACGCAGAGTTTTTTTTTACATAATTTGCCGGTAGTGGCGGTATATGAGAATTGATCAGTAGGAGGATCTATCCCTCAAGCAACTCGCCATCCCGATATGTTGTTGAGCCAGGGTAGTAGGAAACCAAAGCTTGAGATACAGGTAAAGTTTCTCTTGGAGTATATGCCGGAAGTAAGACCTGGTCCTGAACAACAGGAGTGCCAGACAGTGGTAGACCTGGTCCCTCTAGCAGAGGACTGGTTATAGTCCGACAACGCAGGTGTATTATGTCTCGCTTGATCATCTACCGGGCCTTGGTCAGTAGTATCAGGTGCTGAGTGATGATATGATGGGCGGCCATACATTGTGGAGTTTAAAATGGGGGTGCTGGGCCAGCGCCAGGATCTAGTTTCTGTTGTGTAGCGAAGTTTTGTACGCAGCATGTCACCAATAACACGCTCTTGTCGATCGTCCGACTTGTGGCCAAAGCCATGATAGGAACTACGGTAGGAGACATCGATCAGTGAGTGGAAGAACTTTGCCAACCACGAACAATCTGTTCAATAAAGGACAATCGCAATGACCGTATAGTTATAAGCTGTGGTAAATTGATAACAGAAAGACTTAGCCAACACCCATGGTGGGTTCACCAAAAAGAGCATGCTGTTAATACCGAATTCTTCACCAGGGTAGCTCTCGGTAAACAGTACCGTGGGACATGGTGGCATATATCACTCGCATAGAGATCAATAGTAGGTGTCCCCTATTTTCGAAAAATGAGTTGATACCAACAGGGGTTTAACAACATGTCATCTGTTTAGGCTGTTGTATGTGGAAATGAACGGGTCACAAGGAGTGGTGCGGATTCATGTCCCGGGGCCCAAGTCACGCGTTTATGTGTGAAATACATAACAGGGTCAAGAGAAGTAGGTGATCTCGGGAGCATATCTGCAGCATAATTTCATTCTCCTTGAATATGACGGAGATCAATTAGGCGGCGGACTTTCGGGACAAGCAAGCTGTAGCAGACGATCGCCACGAGTAGTAGCAGGGAACTTTATACTTAAATGAAAAAATGAAGGACTCTTTCGTGATCGGTCCAAACAAAGAGTGGATTGTATTTAGCCGTTAATGTCATCTCGTCTTTATCCACCCCATAGACGATGGCCATAGTCTCGAGGTCGACAATATGGTAGCGGCGCTGTGCTGAATCTAGCTTCGTGCTCCGGTAAGTAAGTGAATAGAGGCGGTCAATACCATTGATACAGAAACCGTCGACATCCTGGTTTGTATTTGTATTTATATCTACACGGCTTGAAAGCTCCTGAGCACGATGTAAATACAACGCTTGCGTTCTGATAATTTGTCGTGCTTATTCCGGTAGACACTTGTGGTGCGGAAGGGTTAGGTGGACGACTACTGATGGCGCTGCTGGGCGCTTCAACGATATTGGGTGTAACGATATGGTTGGAGGGTGGGGAAGACTTGCCGCAATGGACAAATACACAAATGTTTTCGTATTGTACAATTGTAGGCGACGGTTATCTTGGAGAGCATCGTCAGCCGAAGCCATTCGTTTTGAACTTAGGGGTTGGCGTCAACTAGTTGGGAAAGTCAAAGGTAGCTCACCTTAGCTCAATATCCGGACAAAGATGCTAGTGCCAATACCTATAAGACAGGCATTGCATGACATATGGAGATTTCATATTTCCAGAACCAGAGTATATGCAGAATGGCAAGCCGCGGAGTAGTTGAACTTCAATTTTTATAAGTTAGATCAGTTAATAGAGCCAACATAGTAGCAATATTTGGAATATACTGTGCCCACTAATGTATTGTATGTACCTCATGCTTTTTATCTTGGGAGATTGTTGTGTAGTGGTGTATGGTGGCCCGGCCATAATAGACCTTCTGTGAATGGTGTACAAGTATGAGGCGGCGCTTCGATGTTCGGAGGGGAATACCGGTGACAAAACATATTCACGCGTGTCAAAGCATATCGTCCCAATGACAAACAATAGCCTGGCAGCCCCAATAGGATATGACGCCATCATCCACAAAGTGTTTAAGCACTTCCCAGAGAGATGCGAACGTTTTTTCCATCGCCGCCTGCGACACATAATTCATCCATCATCTTTACACCAGAAATGCCGGTAACCAGTTGCCAAACGTTGCACGTGGATGTTATCTAGGTGAGGTATTTTCGAGATTCTTTGACATATTTCAATTGATTGAAACTGCATGCCAAATCCGTAGTTGTCACGATATCACCTTGACGTATATGGTCTTAACATTCTTTCCCCGTTGGGAGAAGATATGGGTCAATGTCCACATTTGTATAGTTTAATGTGTAGAAATACGGCCTCCGGTCAGTCTAAAATATCAAGATCAATTGAGATAATACATTGGTTTTTTTTTGTATTTTAAATAATTTAGTACAAGCTCTTTTTCCAATATTTCCAAAGTGTTCTAAATTCACTTTGATGGCTCCAATAGCCTGAGTATTTGGTATGACTCATCTACTTGGACCTATTTGAGACATTAGTAGATGTAGGATATTATAAACAAAATTTTATAATCTCCGAACTACTACTTATAGATTTTGGTCCTCCCGCCAATCTCCAAAATCCAATAAGTCTTTTTCTTTTTTTAACTTTTCTTCAGATGGAACTTTATTTATATCAGCTAATGTATTAACGTGACTTACGTTATTATGTCTATCTACAAATTAGGCATGTGGTCATGAACACTTAGTACTTCTAGTGAAAATTATTCAATAAAGAACAGCTAGAGGTACGCCCTGTGTGATCGAGGATATTTAGGCTCTTAACAAGAGGCAGTCCCGATCATTCTTACACAAGCTACCACTGCTAAATCCTAACTGACTAAATTGTATTTTAGTTTAATATAGTTTGAAACCTAGTAATTTCCATCGAAGTTTACAAATGTATAATTTTGATAGAATCGGATAGCTTTATATTTTTGGACTGTGGTTTTACTCATGAATTCTTTTGTGCCGTGACAGTACAGGACATCTATGGAATAAAGTAGTTATCAATTTCAATAATCCCCCGTTTGTAGTCACGGGCATAAATTTGTCGTCCCCCTTTAATGTATAGTGGATGTTTTTGCTTGTATATGACGCGGTTAGGCTTGGTGTTTGGTTTAACCGGTATGTCGACATCTAGTCTATGAATATAGCTATGATTGGACTTGTCATAACGAATTCTATCAAATGCATCCTTGAACTTTTTAATTTGAGTAGGGATTTTATTCAAAAACTTCGCAGCTTGATTAACACCCTCCCAATTATACTGCTCGAGATCTCCTCACTACAGCGACGATGGAATTCGACAAAAGCTATCTTATCAAGTGCCGCTGGAACTAGTGCACCTAAGAAGGGTGGGCCTCAATTTGAGGTGTGTAAAGAGTATTATTTGAATCAACAGAAAATTATGTTATACCTTTCGGCCAAAACCTAGTGGCTCTGCAGTTTGGTCTCATATAAAGGTGACCAAAAGAATATTTCCCTGGGTGATGAAACTTAAATAATAATAAAATCACAATCTGCTGGGACATCTTCATGGATATAAAAGTTACATATTTGGTTTTAAAGTAGGAATTACGATTATTAGAATTTGTAGTTTCTTGTTGTGTAAGAATTAAAAACCAATTGTTCATCAACAAGGTCTGATATCGCACTATTGTCATCAGCATAGCATATTACACTAAAAGAACCAAAATAAAAATGGACCACTGGACCTACGTCTTTTCATTTGTTAGAAGTAAAGCCTCCTGCAAAATGTGCATTAGATGTGGATAAAGTACCTTAGGCGGACATTTAGGACTGGACCTGAGGGTTGGACCTAAGAGACCAGAGGACCGGACCTAGGGCAATATTTGGGAACCGGACAGGAGGACCAGACCGATTAGTGAAATAGAGAATTTAATGAGATAGAAATGATGACTCATCCGAAAGCATGGGATTTTCACATTACCTGATGGTAGAGAAATTCTTGTTCCACAAAAGATCGTGGTTAATAAATATAGCAGGCGCACCATTTTTTGCACTTCTGGACTGAGTTTACTTATTTCAGACTTGACACACTTTACTAAGCGTTACTAGGGTTGACCAAATTGGAAATTGGGCGATTATATGACCAGAATACAGACAGTTGTAGCAGATATCCTCACTATTTTCATCTTTCCCCAAAATAAGGGGAAGGGTTACTCAATGGAGGTCTAGATACCGTGGACGTTGTGGCGCTCTTGTAATTGCTGGAGGTGGTCGGGGCCGGTGAAAGGCAGTTTTGGGCCTAATAGAATGCGTTGGATCAGTTGCTGGATGCAGGCAAAGTAGTTGGTGGGGAATCTTAGGCTACCGGGGCAGACATGGTAGAGAATAACTGTCGGTTGTTTTAGTGTGGTAGTCGAGCAATGCAAGGATGTACGTATTTGTTAAGCAGCGGTTGAAACTGTCGTGTCTGGCTTTGTCCCGATTTGAGGTTGGTGGTTTGCCCATGACCAGTTGGTAGTAGTATTGGCGCCGGGCCACTGCTGCTATCTCTTTGTTGGACTAGTGTTTCATTGGGTTCTTTCTAATTGTTGAGTTGCGTCGGCGGAAAGTCACATGGTCTGGTGCACACCCGCCCGTGCTTTTGTATACAGTTTTCAGGTGGGCACAGATACTGCACGAAAAGCGCAGTGTGCGATGGTTTGTCGTGGGCCCAGGCATGTTGCATCAAAGGGGCGAGTATATTGATACTGGTCATTGAGTCGTGGTGTATTCCCAGGCAACCCCCGAGGTAGTCCTTCGTATGATCGCGTGGGTAGCAACACGAACAGGAGTTTATGGAACTCACGCGACCACATGATGCGTTATGAGCAGACCCCTTCATCGGACTCAGATAGCTAGGAGTGTCAATTCAATAGTTTTGCAATTTGTGTCCTGGTGTTTAAAGAACAAGTTGGGCATTGGTCCATATTGGGTAAGCACACTGCAATAAACTCCTGAAGAGTTATCGACGGGCTAGAAAATGGATCACAAAGATGCCAATAAGACTGGTACACGAGCTTCATGAGCGAGTTAAGTTTTACACTGCGGCCACAGAGCGAGTAGAGCGGTCATCGAGGTGAGGAAATGTTAGTGCCAAATCCAAGTTTGGGCTTTTTCACACCCAGGGGACATTACTCATGATGTTAAGTGTTGTGGCTATACTTTACTTGTAGTGTATAAAGCTTTAGCCAATCTTGAAGGTTTAACTGTACTGTGGAGCTTTGTGACCAACCTAGGTATAATTGTAAGGCATACGAGGTTCGGACAAAAGCAAGAACTAGAGCAGGCAAAGTTAATTAAACTTAGGTTGGTCGCAAAGCTTCATGGTAGTAAAGTGAGCTGGCGACCAACCGACCTAGCTTGTATATACGATTCATGGGGCTATACGATTCTAGTCGACGCTCTTACTTTTGTCGCACAATAATGCTAGGTGGTCCGGACTGCCTGTTTACTTTCATGTGTATGCGCATGCCGCATAGCCTTCATTCAATGACAATGTGCGTTGGTTTTACTTTCGGGAGTTTCGTATCTGGGATTCAGCATTCAGGTCCGCCCAGGGGTTTTTCGGTTGTTGTTGTTTTTTTTTTTTTTTTTTTTTGGGGGGGGAGGTAAACAGAAAAAAGAAACAAGTACATTGGTAGTGCGCGGACAAAACTCTGTGGGATTATGGATGAGGTTCTTTTTATAAAGGTTAACTGATTGAGACTCTGGCAAGATGCGACACAAGAGTCAAGGTTGTGTTAAACTATGGTTATTACCCAAACTATTAGGGTTGTAAAATATGATATAAGATTAAATTTTTTTTATGTCTATATGCACCCATATTTGAATTGAAGGTTGTAAGTAAGAGTATAAGTGGTTGAAAGCATACATAAGTTTATGTGATGATAAACCTTGAAAAGTTACTAACCTTAAACTACTGCAATCAATGCACTTCAGGATTACAGGTGTCTATTGATGAGATTTTAGGAATGGTATAAATACAGAATGATATATGAGAAAAGGGACAGTTATTGAGAGTCAACATCTCGTATATCAGACTGTGAAATAAACTAGGTTATTCCACTTGTAGAAGTGGTTTCCTTTTCAAATTGGGTTGTTTGCACTACATTTATTAACATTTAGCGCACTACAAGTCTACAACATATATATGTAAACACCGCTGACGTCGGTGAAGAACTAAAAACTCTTAAAAGAGGGGGCAATATTTATTTTTATATTTGGGTTTTCGTACCCTTATTTGTTTTGCGAAAGCTCGCCCCATGATGGTTAAACTGCAACTTCAATTTGGTTCACGTTTGGGTCCAGATTTCCATTTTCTTTTTGTTTGTTGGTGGGGGGGGGGGTTCGACTGTTCATTTTCTTGTACGTTAATTTTTAATTTTGGGTTTTCGTATCCTTGTTTCTTTTGGGAATGCGCGCCCCATGGTTTTAAAAGTGCAACTTGGTTCACGTTTCGGTCCAGATTTCCAACAAAAAAAAATGTTGTTGTTTGAGGGGGGGGGGGGGGGGGGGAGAAGGCCCCAATAACCATATTTATCTCTTCTACTGCTGGTATCACATCGTATTTCTTTTACTAGGCCTTTCTATATTCATATACAGGGTCTCAAATGAGCATAAAAGCTTCACTTTATTTCCTATTTGGATAAATAAAGTTCTGAGGGACCTAATAGCTAAAGCTAAAGCTTTTAGTGATAAAAAAATACAGTTATTTATGTACATACGGGCCAACACTCCCCTGATTCCTCTCATCATGAGTCAAAATGATCTTATGATTTTTATCCAGTCATCCTCTTGAGGTATTTTTTTCAAAAATCAAATCAAATGATTTCTTGAAAGCTTGTACTTTTAAAAAAAATCATCGAGACTCGAGGCTATGTATTTATGCATGGAAAGTTTTATACTTACATTACATATTCAAAAATAGCCTTCTTGTTCAATTTTCAGAAAGCGGAAAGCAGCCGTTATAGAATTGTTTTAAAATACAATAAAACAAATTGTATTTACTCTTTTTATTCCAACTATCAAGTATCATGTGTATAAATATGAAACAATCATCACGCTATTTATGTACATATAACGATCGAGTAGTGAGTAACACAAATATTTGCTCTTTATTTTCGAGATGAGTTTCGACACCATTCTAAAATAATTTTGGAGTTGGTTTAGGCCAATTACAGAATGTTGTTTGTTGTATGTATGATATGTATATGAATAATTAATAAATTTTAATAATATGTGAGTTCGGTTCAACAGTTTTCGTGATTGTGAATGTCAAATGGGGAATTGTGGAGTATGGATTGTGGAGTGTGGATTGTGGATTGTGGACACACTCAGGAGTGAAGAGTGTGGACTGTATTAACTTACTTATGGTGCTGTAGAGCTGTGGACTCTAAAACGAGAGTCTTTGGTGAGAGGCACAAAGTATTTATTTTATACTACAAAGGCAGAAACCTACACCCTGTAAGGCTGTAATCGATACTAACCATACTACCAGTAGTACTACACTCTACTAGCGAGTCTCTGTCACTCTCTGGTGACAATGGAAAACATAAGAAGAGCCTTCAATCTTTCATCCTGTAACCAGACAATCAGTATGTAGTAGTAAATAGTAAATAGTAAATACATAGCCCTAAAAATTGAACATTAGTATATCGTAAATCATAGGACAGTTGGCGATGCCAATAGGGTATATCAGACTCCAGACTCCAGAGTCAATTCCTGGGTTTTCCAACACAAAAGACTTTTGAAAATTGAAGCTCACTGCCTTCTATAACTCCGAACAGATTTGATAAAAATAACATTTTAATCTACAATCATCTACAATTTGCTCCATCAGACTCACAGTCACCAGTGGTAAAAAATTACATGAGGTTTTTTATATACAGTATGTGTCTAGTTTCTATTCCAATCTTCACATATGGTAAGTGTTCAGCAGATAGAATAGCGCATTATATGACATTTTGGCACATGCGAATATCGATATTGGTATCATCTGGCTTAAGAGCGCAACACAACCACATAGTCGACACTGTGCAGAACGAGAAAGTATGTCTGAAGAGGTTGGAAAATATATACGGCAATTGTATCGCAGGATGGAAGGTGCAAAGAATAGCACCCAACACTCTACGGTCATAGATGATTATACTCCAGCAGATGCCAACCGTACCAATAGTAAAATTTTACCTTCATTCCAACAAACTGAGGATGAAAATGCCGATCGGGAGTCACTGTCATGGCCTACGAGCGAGTCTTCAAAGAAAATTCAGGTATATTTGTAACTATTAACCGACTTTATTTAATACATCGTTCCCACACAAATGTGTCCGATCGGGCTCACTTGCGAAATGAAACGTAGATTCGAGTTTGTTCATAAAAAAACGTGAGCGTGACTATATGACTAACTGGATCACATATATTTGCTTTCTGCCTTATAATCCGCAGCAGTGGATATTAGGAAGGTCAAAGTTGAAAATATTGCAGGAGTCTGCCGCTGAGTATAAACACGATACTTTCGAAACCAACAATTCTGATCTCGTAATTGATCATTTACGGGGTCTTGCGTACACGCTGAAGAAACTGATGCAGTGTGAGTCGGTTTTATTTACGACTGTAAACAAGACAAGCACTGACCACAACGCTCGTGCTGGTTTTAAAGCTACGGTATGTTCAATGCAGAAGGCTAATGTGCGATCTATTGATTAATACATTTTAGTTACTACCACGAATACAACTATTCTTGTACGATGCACTAGTAGTTACTATATAGATACACCAACATTTCCGACTCAAAGCAACTGTATGTTTTCGAAATCACAAATCTAAAGCCCGTGTTTGATGAAGGTTCAAATGTGCTTGGCAACTGACCAAGACTCGGCGACACCTCTGCATGCACTAAAACCATTGGGAAATACAAGCCTGTGTGAAACGGGCTTTATAGCAGACGAGCCTAATGCACGGTTTCACTACGGTAGGTCGCGCTTGATTGATTTCAATGATCATCATATTTAGTTGGTGAACTGGTTTACAACGTTGTGGCATATTTCTATGATTGCAATAATAATCGCACGTTATTGTACACAGTCCAATGCTTTTGACGACATATCTTGAAATCCGTCCCAGGTGAAATATATTAAAGGTCACTGATAATATATACTCACAACCCACAGCCTATCCATTGCAAACGGCCAAAGGCTGTGTCATTCGGACTTTATGCTGTGTGAATGATGCCCCAACCGCGTTGAACGACAAGCAATTGTTAATGTTCATCAAAGAGAAAGAGAGCCAATACTACAAGTATACAAGAGAGTCTGCAAACTTCTGGAGCAACGCACCGTAAAAGCTATGATGGAGGCAGATACATTGTGTTCAGTTCATATACTGGACAAAATTCAAACAAGACTTTTCATCACCCTTCAAAGTAAAGCTATCGAGGTGCGTGCGACTGGTAGTTTGCGAGTAGTTATAGAGAATCTTCTCCAAACTCAGGGGCATAATTGTGCTAATTTTCATTCTCAGTTCGGTATTTCCTGCTTACTTTTTTCACCATATCATTAAATTTTTACTAAAACTTATGTTCCCAAAAAACTCTTAGCTGCGATCAGAGCCAGAACCACAGTCGCCTGATGGAGTCAAAAGGTAGCTGAGAACTAATAAAATTCGCTTGAGCAGGAAGAAACGAAGAAAGCATAGTACAGACTCACACACTTGAATTCAAGTTTCTATGTCGCCCCCAGAAGCGCCGCTTTCGAGAAGTTCGTTTTCGATGGAAATAGCTAGATCTTTGCACAGAGTGCATGTCAGTGCATAGCAGTATTCGTCACTTCATTTCGGGGAGATATTGATTGTCTAGTATAAAAATCAGTAGCCGAGACGAATAATTCAGAGAACTATGACAAACATTAGAAGAGCCAACATAACACAAAGATGTGAAGGCATTGGTAACATTAGTAAATAGTAGTAGACATAAATTTAGCCAGCAGCAGTGATTGGATTCGCATATTACTACAGTATAATATATAGTATATAAGATAGCTTAGTTGACCATAGACGAGAGTGGATCTGCTCTCAGCGGTCGATAATAATCAAATCGGTAGCGCCTCCGGCCGTTTGTGTCGTATCCAATATCAAAATGAAGTAAGAAATTTGGAACTAAATAAACCGAAACCGAGCATTTAGATTAAAAACTAAAATTGCGATGACGTGTAAGTCGGGCTGTTGATACATCTCAACATCAGAACCGCTGGAGATCGAGCGTTACGCTGACATATTGACATCACACAGGTTAATGAAGTTTCTTCAAGTGAGAAAGTATACGAAGGAATAAGGGAGCACCATGTAACTGTCTGACATGGAGATATTTACTATGGTATCGCAAAATGAGATTACGCCGAATTGCACAGTTTAGCAAAGTGTCGTATGTGTACACACAGGTATATATATATATATATATATATTAATACAATATAATATAATGTAATATTGTATAGTATAGTATAATATATTGTAATACAATACATTACAATACAATACAATGCAATACAATACAACACAACACTATACAATACAGTACAATCAATACAATACAATACAATCCAATACAATACAATCCAATCCAATCCAATCCAATAGAATAGAATACAATACAATACAATTAAAATGCACTACGATCAATACAATCTATACAATACAATGCAATACAATCAATACAATACAATACAACACAATACAAAACAATATATATATATATATATATATGTATATATATGTATATATATATAAATATGTAGCTATATATACATATATGCACACGTGTACACGCGCACACACACGTGTGTATATATTTTATATACATACATACATTACTTACGCATCATCACACACACACATATATATATATATATATATATATATATATATATATATATATATATATATATATATATATATATATATATATATATATATATATATACATATATACATATATACATATATATATATATATATATATATATATATATATATATATATATGACCTAGCACACCAATGGCTGTTTCACGCGCGAATTGTGACGTACTAGACCGCCAGTTTACTTGGAACACCTTCGAATGTAGGTGCAACATGCTTTGCACTGTGTCTATTGTGGTGGATAAACATTTTCCAATTTCAGCTCGACTTCACTCGTGAACGACAGGTAGGGATTTTTTTTCAGCGATGTTGGATACACAAACACTATAGTTACCAGAGGTTTATAATTCGGAATTGTTTCATTTTGATTTGACATCGCGTGTGTTCCGAGTAGACTGCTATATAAACACTGCACTAATGCATGTCATGCATGAAGTCAGAGCTGCATAATGAAGACAATTTACAAGTAGACTTTTTGAGTATATACAACGATCAGCCTATAAATATACTGTATTGCTGCGGCGACTTAATTCAATTCTAGTATCCGGGACCTTATTAGCTATACTTCGATGCAGCGCGCTCTATATATCTTCACGGTGCTGTCGTACCGATTAGGGATAGGGTTGTCGAGCTCACATTCAATATGCAGAAGCTCAGAGTCAATTCGCAGACTGGACGCGGGAGCTTCAGTAACGACGCCATGTGGAGGCCTTGTAAGTCACGTCTGCACTTCCTTTGCTCGATGCACTGCACCTACTCACCTGGTCGCGTAAAAGATGGGCACACCTAGCATGAGAGCTGTATTGGAATTTTCACGCTGCTGCCTAACATGTTCGTGTTCTCTATAATCATTCTATAGACATCTTGTAGCCAAATCGACACGTCAGATAGTTACTCATACACAAACACGTATTACAAACCTAGATTGGTCGACCAAATCGCGGGAGCGCAAGTTTCAGTCAGATATCGAGCACAAGCACCAGTGAAGCCGTAGAGACATTGGCCAGCTCTCAGAGGACACAGAGTGATGCGATTCACACAGAGACCATATACTCACAGAGAAATCATCCCGAATATTACGAAGGGGTTGACTATATGCACAGAAATTATGTCTTGTACTTAAGTAATCATGTGCGCCCGAGTGCTGATGAGATTGCCGAAGTCCTTAGTGTGCCAACTACGCACAATGAGTACGATTATGATTGGGATGAATACCTGCATATAACCAACGTATCGTTCGTTACATTCCGTGAAGACCTTTCAAGAGATATGGGCATCACTATATTGGGAGAGTTCCCAGTTGTAGCTATTTTGCTGACTGTTCTATCCCTGTCTGTTGGCCTACTTTGGTGTCTTCTACGATGTGTATGGATGATATGAAAGTAAAAATCCTGAGTACACTTCAAGCATACGCTGAGTATCCAAAGAGGCATAATATTACCATATATACACACTATGTGTACGTACGCACAAACATTCGCGTGAACACACACAGTGCTCAAAGAGTTCTTTCCTATACAAAAGGGGATGGCGCACCTGGAGTCCTTGGACATTACAGCGGACAGATGACTATCGGCTAATCGAAAGCCCTTCCAATTGCATTTAAGTTACGAGGTATTATGTGTGCCTTTGTGAGCGACGAAAACCTTGTCGTCCCTATATTTGTGCACTGTACGTATAGTTTTCACGGTTGTTTATGTACTTGACTTCTCTTGTGTATGATTACAGTGATGCAGTCTGAAAGCTCTAATAACCCAACATTAAAACAACCCTACGACACATCATTGATACGATACTGTATGTATGTACCTCAAAAATCCCTTTTCTTTCTTTTTTTTTATTTATATAAAATTGGTCACATGCTGTAAAGTGCTTGTATATGGCCTTAAAAAAGAGTCCCTTATATTTATGTAAATATTTAATACTCATACGAAGCGTCCTCAGTGCCAGTGCATATTATCAATCAATCGAATATTCGCAATTGTATATCATCATGACTGAACCAAAAGACTTCACCAAAGGCGTCACCATTCCAGCATCGGATGGTAGTACCTTGAAAGTGGGTATTGTGCGCACACGCTGGAACGATGCTGTTGTCAGTCCATTAGAGGAAGGTGTTCTGGAGTCGCTGAAAAAGTGCGGAGTCAAAGAGAAGAATATCGTCACTGTAAATGTGCCTGGCGCGTATGAGGTATGGCTCTGAATATATATATATATATATATATATATATATATATATATGTATATGTATGTATGTATATATATATATATACACATATACATATACATACATTACATACATATATATATATATATATATATATAACATGTGTCCGTCTGTGCATGCATGCATGCATGCATGTATGTACGTATGCATGCATGCATGTATATGTATGTATATGCAGGCATATATGTGTGTGCATGTACGTATGTATGTACGTATGTGCATATGTATGTGTGTATGCATGTATATATAAATATATGTATATATTATAAATATTATATATATTATTATTATTATATATATTATTATTATATTATATATTATTATATAATTATACATATATTATGTGTATGCATATTATCCATATCCATATTATTACATCATATTATGTATACATATTATCATATTATTATTATTATGTATACAAATAATGCATATATATATTATTATTATTATTATTATTATTATTATTATATTATATATATATTATATGCATATGTGCATGCATATTATTGTTATATATTATAGCATATTACATTACACATTACATGCATATTACATATACATTATGTACAACACGTGTCCGTCCGTGCATGTACGCACGTACGTACGCACGCACGTACGTACGTACGCATGTACATACGCAGGCATTACATGTACGTGCATGTACGTATGCGTGTACGTGCGTGTGTATTGCGTGCGCATGTGTGTATTCTGATTGTATATGTATGTATATATTATTATATGTATGTATATATTATTATTATTATATATGTTATTATTATTATTATTATTATATATTATTATTATATTAATATATATATATATTATTATATATTATCCCATGCATGTATGCATCTGATATCCATATCCATATATATATTATTATTATATATATTATTACATAAATAAAAATCTATACATTACATATATATATATATTATTATATATATATACAACATCTTGTCCGTTGTCCGTGTGGTGTGTACGCACGCACGCACGTATGCGCACGTACGTATGCATGCATGCACATATGCAAGGTATATATGTGTGTGTGTATGCATGCATGCGTACGCATGTGTGCATATGTATGTATGTGCATATGTATGTATATATGTTGTATATATATATATATATATATATATATATATTATTATATTATATATATATGTATCATATTCATATATGCATATGCATCCATATCCCATATATGTATATCCATATCCATATATGATATATATATGTGCGTGTGTGCGTGAGCCGCGCAGATCCTTTATATATATATAAACATATATATGCATATATGTTCCATATATTTTTTATTATATAGATATTATATGGCGTGCGTGCGTGCCGATCTGCAGATCCGTATTATATATATGCGTGTCCGTGTCCATGTGTCCGTGCATATACATACGAACGTATGTACGTACGTATGTATGTATGTTTTGTATTTCATTGTATATCTGTATATATATATATATATATGTGCGTGTGTTTTTTGTGTGTCTTTGTGTTCGTGCATGTAGGCATGTATGCTTGTGTGCGCACGCGTTTATATATATATATATATATATATATATATATATATATATATATATATATATAATATATTAATATATACATGAACGTATGTTTGTGGCTACATGTATGTATGAAGTCTATTATGTATATATGTATGTATGTATGTTTTTCTTTATATATTTATGCATGCATGTATGTAGGTAGGTAGGTAGGTATGTAGCATGGTTATACGTACGTTGGTGTATAGATGATATATCGGACACTACATTTATATTTATAATTATACATGTATACATATATATATAGAGAAGGATACGTACGCACCTACTCATACCATAAGTAATGTAAACAAAGTATGTTTGTATTGTTCAGGTGATGGCATTGTATTTTTTTTGTCTTATAATACACATTGTCGCGTAAATCCTTTCATCGAATAAGGTTTGAATCTTTCTTGACTTACCAGATCGGTTTGGTTTTGTATGTGATTTAATGGAGGATGCTCGCACTGATAAGTATACCAGATGTTGTCTGACATGAATAATGCCTGCAAGCTTGACCAGCCTGTGTCTATATGCAAATTTGGAGCACACTCCTACTTTGGTAGCAATTTTATAATCTAGGCTTTAGTACACGATCGTGTGTATTCAAGTATTGATACTATTCTGAGACTATACTGTATGGGTTATACTATACTGTGGCAATACTGTGTGGGTTTTCTTGTCTATTGACCGCACATGGATACAATAAACAAAATGAACTCTACTCCAGAGCAATGCGGGGCCTGTTTGGATACTTTTGCCTTTTTTGTGTGCTTGGACTCACTAATTCACACCTGTTCACAAATATACTTTTTCCGAAGATCCCACCGTATGCTTTGCCTTTTTTATTGGTAAACAATGCCATCGTTCTTATTTTGTTACGAAAATTTCACTTCTGCATACCCGCAGCTTTCGTTTGGTGCCAAATCGTTGATCAAGCGGGACCCGTCTATTGACGCTGTGGTGTGCTTGGGGACGTTGATTAAGGGTGAAACTCACCATTACGAGTATATCTGCTCGGCTTGTTCTGCGGGCATCAGCCAGGTTGGCCTCGATACGGTATGTCCATCTTCAACGTATGCACGCACTAGAGTTATCCTTATACGGAAACCCAATGTAGGTACATGCACAGCCTACACGTGTTTTTATTTTCCTCTCTTGGCAAAGCAGCGTAGGCACATACACGGTGCGTATGGATGAATCGAACGCATGTGTTTCTGCCACTGTGCGTGTGTGTGAGACACACACGTCCACCGCATGAAACATCTGGAACCAATACACTATTACGCTTGTGTATGCGCTCACTGGTAGTGCTTTATTGATAGGACCGTGCTGCTTGATCTCGTATGAATGTGTGTGCTGGGTAATTAGGTATATAAATTCTACGTGATCGGGGAAAGACATACACGCTTTGTCATCGTATATTGTCTACATTTGCACTGTAATTATCCCATGTGTGCATTATATATCGTCGCGAAATTGCTTAAAATTTTGCATTATATTAGATGCCACTCATCCAGATTGTGACATGCAAGAGGACTTTTACCTCTCTGACAAATACATTCTATCGGTGTGGAGGATTCGTTTCTATCACTGCACTGTATCACACTAACAATTGACCCACATTGATGTACTTCCGCCGTTAATACAGGGTGTGCCTGTAGTATTCGGCGTGCTAATGTGCTTGACAGATGAACAGGCGCAGAAGCGGGCGGGCATTGGCGCTAACTCCCATAATCATGGCTTGGATTGGGGACTGACTGCTGTAGAGATGGGCAAGATGCGTTTCTCTGCTTAGTCATTCTGAGTGTCACCTAGATATGGACACATGCAGAACACATGCACCATTGTTATGTGAATATTCGCGCCAAGACAAGTTTGGAATCCAACCCGGTGAGGTCCCGAGTTTCACTGAGCCACTACCTGAGAGCACTGAGATTCTGAGAGCCGCCAGGGTCTGGCCAGACATATCTAGGCACTCAGATAGAACACTGACTGTGATAAGGCCAAGGCCGATATAGATTGCCCTGCAGATGCAACAGACGAAGTCAACCTCGACGCGTTTTTAATTTTTTTTAAATTCAATAAAGTACTCAGGTTTTGTGTTTTTAGGGTTATATATATATATATATATATATTTTCTTCGTATTGAAGTGGTCAGCAGCATACCTGCACGTCTCTATATTCTTCAATATTGGTTTTTATTGTTGATGAATATATGTTTGATGTAGCTAAATATAAGCCACTTTTCATCCCTCTGGTTGTCATGAGAAACCGCTGCATGATTATATGCTACTATATCGAGTGCGAAGTGTCTCTCAATACTTTTCGGCATTGGATCCACCTCAACACATAAAAGTTGGGGGTAATTGAACGTGGTATACAGCCCAACATAAACCCTTAGAAGTATACTACACTAATGCCTTCTGCAAGGCTAGTGCTACTATATATCACATCCCGTAAGGTTAAGCTATCTATTTTCGGTCGGCGCTTTCGTTTTAGTAATATCTATTCCATCGCGACGCCTCGGGCACATCTCGAATGCGAGGAATTAGCTCATGTACATCAGTAGTCAACTTGATCCACTGGACATCACTGAGTCCGTGGTACAGGTACAACCCAAGCTGCTGTGCGCGCTCGGGCATGGCCCATAGTACCCCTCTCACCCACCTTACACGCATGGGGTGATACGGTAAGTACCGAACTATTACAGGCGTCAGCACGCGCCACTCACTCGAGGGCACACTCTCCCAGGTCTGGCGTACAACGCGCTTCTGAAGTTCTAAGGGAACGTACTTGCGGCCAATGGGTTGCAGATTCTTCTCCTCCCAAACCATGTGCTCCTCCATCTCGGCGACCATTTCTCGCAGTGCCAACTGTAGGGAGTAGTGATGACGAGGTCAGCAAATAAGTTTCTATGTAGGATTTGAGGGCAGCGCATAATTGAAATGAATGATATTTTCCCAAGCGCTAAGATGTCTTTGTTGAGACACGATCGAAAACAAAACGTATAATTGCATGTGTATCTCAAACCTGTAATGATCCGTAACCAGTTGAACTCTTTTTCCTCAGATCAGTTTCACCATCAATAGGAGTTTCGTTCAGGTCCTCGTCCGCCGTTAAAGTAGCAGTCATTGGGCTGAGTGATTCGCTCGTAACCTGCGTTACATCGTCAGCTTGAGAATTTAAGGCATCAGCGTCGAGTGCACTCATTTGCGAGGATTTCTCCTTCATTTTGTTGTTCACGTCGAGTTGACTAGACACTCCTGTGTTGACGGTCTATTGTAAAGAGATAGAAGCATATTTATGAGCGTTCCAGCTGATAGGGTTCCACGGAAGCACACGCCTTATACGGATGGTTCTACACTGCATTCGTAACTAAAATTTTACGGCCAGCATATATTGAAAGGTGTATAAAATCAAATACAGGCAGTTACTGGAAGCGCGCATACTCTATTGACTGTACTGCTACGCGAAACAAAATCGTCAGTGGCGATAATAAAAATTTAAAATATGACAACCCATATCATGTAAGGTATATCTCACAAACATATAGCTGTTGGATTCATATAGCATTCAGAAATTTGACACGTGCCATTCTAAAAATGTGCGTACGCTTCACCTAGTGGTGGGAATACTTCAACAACATTATCATCGCGCACGTATCAACTTGCTTTCCCTACCTCAACAGGCAAATTGCCGGCTTCGTCCTTTATCGTATCAGTGGAACCGCGGTTTGCAGATTCGATGAGCTTGTTAATGCGCACAAACATGAGCTGGTGCTCTTCATGCTCATCTCCTGAACGGTGGTAAGATGAAGCAAATGGCAATGTATCAATCGAAGTGAATGGTAAGGTATCATTAGTATGTAATCGACAATACAAGTCTAGAGGCATGGGAGAGCCAATCGATTACGTTTCAGAAATGTACAAAAATAGGTATGATCCTTAGTTAGGTGTGCTTCAACGCGTTGCAAGAAGAGATGTCGTCAATCGAAAGAATCGAGGGAAATGTGTATGTGCAAAACTAAGGTGTATTTACATTTTATACCGAACTTGAGAGGAGTGCACATGGTGCAGACGCTCATACAAAGTCCACAGTTCTAAGAACTCATGATTTGTGCCAACGTCAGGACCCTCGGCGAGAGTAAGTAGTTTGGCAGACATGGTGCGCACAGTCTCGTGCATGAGTCGGTTGAAGGCCGAGAAAGGACCCTACGACATAGATATACAAACATTGATGAGAAATGGAAATCGGTGTGTGAATAATTGGACTGTGTTAAGACGCTAAGTGGCAAATATGGGCACTCCGATGTGCTAAATAGAATAGAAGCTATATCTACTAGTTGTCATCTATGTATACACACATACAAATCTGAAACCACGCTATCGTATCCTTATTGTGCGTATTTAAAAGACATTGGTACGTCATTGGAGTCACTTACCCACTTGACATCAGGTCGGAAGATACGCTGATCCACTATAGCGGTGACCGTCTGGATGGAATACACAGCAGTCAACCAGGTACCCGCTGCCAAACCACCAAATGCCAACCATGTGCTGATGGTGGTGCCGATCGAGATATCGTATAAGCACGCAGCAATGGCCACAGCATTGAAGGAGAAGGCCACCGCATGTACTCCCATGGACAGGGTAGGCAACATGCCTTTGAGGGCGAACCCGTGGGGGAACACGGTGTAACACAAGCAGCACAGCAGGATAGCACTGCTGAAGTAGAGCAGTCGCGAGATGGTATCAAAGAAGACCCCTCCTCCACTCGCACTAACGATGGACCACGAGATCGCTGCGGCTGCGGGACATGCGACCCAGATGAAGATGTTGCCTCTGATACGGTCGTCAGAGTTGTGAGAGATGAGAGTCTTTTGCAGGGTGATAGCGAACAGCACTATCCACATAGTCAAAGCAAATCCGAAGAGGGCCAGTCCTACTTCTGTATACTATATAAGTGTATGCATTTGGAGAAAAGGGTGGGAATTGAGAATTAACGACATGCAGCTTAGTTCAGATTCACATAATGAGGTACTGGAGCAGAGAGTTGGGCAAGAGTGCAGAAAATAGTTCACGCCTTTCGAATGTACATACAAGTGCAAGGAATCCAGTGCCATGGAAAATACATCCAACGCCTCATACCTGCTCATCCAGGGATGCCAAGAGGGCACCGTTGATAAAATTACCGACGGGAATGATGAGCCACGTGGGATGCATGTGCTCGTAGTCGTGTCTGATGGCAATCCATCGACCAACGAACATGACAGTGAATAAAAACAGTACGCACGTGCCTATCCACACGAATACTTCAGCAGCCGTGAAACTCGCTTCACTGAGGAATGATCCCAGAAGGGTAACTGTCAAAGGGATCGCGCCGAAGGTCGGTCCTCGAAGTGGACATGTCCACTCTTTGTACACCTGGAGGTATGGCAGAAATCAAATTTGTATGTATATAGCTTGGGGGTTTTTTTGGTTCATGAACCGCAAACGCATGATCACATGTGGTTTCATAAAAACATTCGTGTGCAGAATGCAGATTAGTTTACACATCTCCAGTGACAGACCGAAAAAAACTGTTTATATTAAGCAAAAAGCGAGGGCAGAGCAACTTGTATGCGACATATTGAACAATGATTTTGAGGCGCTTCCCAATAATGTATACTAGTTGCTAACCTTGCGAGTGTACATGATGCATCGCAGAGTGAATAGAACCAGAAGGAGCACGAACACAATGACCGCAATGTAGGCCATGGTCTCCCAAAGGTCTTCCGGTGCGTTGACTGCCTGTACAGCCACACGGAAGGCAAAAGCCAGCGCCGCTAGAGACAGGGGCCAGAGAAAGTACGCAATCTGAAGTGGTATGTAAGAGTACAAGATGATAAGCAACATATGTGGAAACAAGGAAGTGTGATTCCCATACAGATGGGTTGTTTAGCTATATCGTGAGACACTTAAAGAATGGCAGCCAACAAAGCAAACAAACAGATGAACAAAAAGCACCATATTGGGATTACTAGGCGAAATATATGGATCGAATGGACGGCGGCAGTGAGCAACTCTGCAAATGGCGATAGGTATTTACAAGAGATATAAATATGAGAGCGAGTTCACAACTCAACTCTGGGGTTGAACTAATTGCACAACGCATGGTAATTGCTCCCATGAACGACAAAGAAAACCGAAACACTGGATATGGTGATTAAATAACGCACCTGCATGTACTTGATTGGGTGCCATGTCTTGCGCCACAAGTCCAACTGCTTCACCTTATACACAGTTGAGGCGGGTGTGAGCAGAGGGGCGTCTGCGGTGCCTGCCTCAGTAGCGGCGGTGGACACTGTCACTACTTCTGGGACAGGATGTTTACGTCTGTAGGTATGTCAGGCGGATGAGACACAATTAAGTACACCACAGAAAGACACGTACATACATCTACAACGAAGTGAAAGCACGTGCAACCATATCAAAATATCGCATCCGATGCTGATCTGGACTAATTTGACTGTCAAATCGTCGTATACAAGCCACGCTTCCATTTCATGCGCTAAAATTATAATATAGAATTTACTCAAGACATACTTGACATGCGCATTATTCCACATCATTCGCTGCTCCTCGACGCTATTAATATGGACCTTGTAGACTGCGTCGCGAACCAATTCAATCCTCACGAAGAAAGAGAACACGACGCACCTGCGCGTAATTGTAAAGAATTGAAAACAAATACTTCGGCACAAGTGGACAGATGTCACGTTCTAGAAATGAGCATAGCACCGCAATGTAATCAATTGTTGGTGCCAGTTCTACTTCCTCCGAAGCACATGTTGCTTGCGCTTGCAAGAATTGCGACTACCGTGGCGTCCTAAGGAATAGCTACAACAAGGTCCGAGATAGTCCAATACTGTATAGTAGTATGATACTCGCGCTCAGGATATTCTGAGTATAAAATCGGTACGTATTCGTTCAAGATGAACAGTTCACTTGGTAGAAGGGTATATATTCGGCGCACATGTACCTCTATAGGAATAACTATATATGAAATGATCAGACAGTACATAGATACCCTAATATACCCTGCGCAGAAGTCCAAGAAGGCCTCCATGCCGGCCGCACCAGCCAGCATCCCACAGAAAACGGCACCAATAATATCTGTAGAGGTATTGAGTTGAGGAAATTGTCATGTGGATTTTAGTTGTGGCGAATAGGAATTTGATGCGGCAAACAGTCATGCACGACTATAAGGTATGCATGCAAAATTGTCAGCAGATTCCGAGACATGTCGTATACTCATCCGATGTGTGCAATGTGCAGTCTTTATTAAAAGTTTTGACCTTTTTTCAATTCGCATCGTTTACCAGTGACTTCGTCGCCATTGCCTCCGAAGAAACAAGCTGTAGCTATACCCGAGAAGGTTATGCCACATAGTACAGCGAACTGTTTGGGCGGACCTGCAACCCACCTAGGCTCCATTTTGCAAGCACACAACTCACTCAGCGCCCCATAGATAGAGAATGCTCCCCCGAAGAAAAAACTGCAATAGGCGAATACAGGGCCAAATTATATCAATTTGCAAGTTAGAAGATACAATTGTAAATTGTTGGTTGTAAAATTGCAGCAAGTCCCGATTTAAACCTCATGAAATATTTATTGTGGAGCAATTCGAACTTATTCAAGTTATAAAAAAAACTTTACACATGGGAAGAGAATATATTGGATAATAACCGCCCAAATAAGTAAGTATATAGACCCACCTGAGAATAAAATCACCCATGAGACCAGCTATGACCCAGTGCATGCCTCTTGTGTCCCAAAATACAGCGCCATAAATAGCCGTGATTGTAATAAAAAACGCTTTGCAGCGGACGGCATTGCTGTTGAGGGTGTCTGGAAAGTAGAATAAAGGTGGAATTGCCGCATTCTTGTCCCAAGGTCGGTCCATGTCCTGATAAGATGTTTACCAAGTTAAGATCGAATAGAATCAGATTCTAACAAAACATGACAAGGAAACACCTAGCACCAGTTTACTCATACTTAAACAAATAATATGACACTATGTAAGGATATACATGTGGGTATAAGCTAGCATACTGTAGATACAAATGCACTCAAATAATACATTCCGGCTTACTTACATAAGGTACGCGTGCATCTATGTATATCAGATAGGCAGATCTTTTAACACATCAAAATATTGTCCTTCCTTTGATTAACCATTCTGTCGATATAAATCTAAATTTGAAGTCGCATAACGCATATATGGGTGCACATACGACTACGTTCAGCAGTGTAACTGCGTGCATGTTCTTTCAATGGTTTTCCGATTTCGAATTTTCCACACACCTTTCTATAATATGAATTATAATACTCTTTTGCACGATGCATATATAAGCAGTAACGAAGTTCAGTGTTATAGTTATTGTATAGCGTAGGTATTATTTGCACATAATAGTCTATATTAGAAGGATATGATGAAGTCTTTTATGACAGCACCACGCACAAGAAATGCAGATCCGTCACTGAGTATATACCATACCGTAAATATAGGCTTTTGGTCCTTCTGTATCCCCTTGATCTACAGATGTCTCAATTTGTGGAGTAACTCGCCGTTTCCTTCCATCCTCATCAGGTCCGAGCAACCCCCAATCAGATGTCCTTCAATGTATATCACTGGTACCTACGAACAAGTAGCATAATACATATCAAGGTCAAAAAGTCCGATTCATCTCTGACATCTGCGAAGGAGAGATCTGGATCACCAAAAAGTATCACTATAGGGGTGTCTTTATTGAACCTAAATTCTGGGTGTTTTGGCTGTCGATAGAATATTCGAGAATCAGTTCTATCCATTCAGTAGTAGAGGTTGATATTATGTGCAACGCAGAGAAGAAGAGAAATACATGCGAGATCAAGCCAAACGCTTGAGATTGCAAAAGCTGTATAGGCAGTTATATTAACCATGTTGACCTACCATGCTATGCTTGTATATGCCCGTTACAGTGTACCGTGTTGAGTATCTCAGATACCCTTGGACGCATTCTAAACACGTAAGCATAACTGAAAAGTCCCAACAAGTGTGAAGCATTTCCAAGTCTATACAATGTACACAATTGTTATGGTTACTTTCGCCTACAACTCGAAAAGAGCGCCTACAATTTCATGACATATTCTACCCTTGTTGACATACCGTTTTCTGTTTGGATATATCCTTCACCATAGAATGTATCGAGTCGCCCCTATCCATGCGATTCAGTTCGAGCGATCGGAAGCTTACATTCATATTAGTAAGAGTTCTCTTGGCTTCCTTGCAGAATTCACAAGTTGATTTTGAAAAAATCACGATTGGACTGCTGTTAATTACATCTCGTACTTTATCCGCTGTACTTTCACCCTGAAAATCTTTTAAGTCGATTACATCGACGAGGCCAGGCGTAAGAGCAGTCATCTCGTTCACCTGTCTCGGTGTCGAGATGGCGTGATAAAAGTATGGATCCGCACAGCGTTCAACAATAGCGAGATAGACTTTGAACTAGACCGGTGGCCCTCACTTATCTTCATACCCTTTCTAAAGGCCTTGCTTGTGTAAAGTAGTAATACATCAGTATTGCGCAGCGGCGCACAACTTTAAGACTGACGGACACTGTGAAAGGAAACAGCCCGGCTGCCCTTCTTTGGTATCAACGAAAACTATTTTTGAAGTACTTATTTCTAAAAAAAACATATAAGAAGAAGATAACAAAGAAAATATTCAGCCCCTCGGTCCGGGGCTCTTGGCCTGGGGGTCTGGCCCCTGAGCCCCCTCAGCCTACTCGCTCCTATTGGGGGGTTTTTTTTTAAACAATTAAAGTAGAATTAACACTTTTTTAAATTTGACCACATGTTTTCATTGTTTTTCCTTTTGTTTTGGTTTGCTATTCGCCTATTTATACAGCTTCCGCAAGATTTCGAATAGCAGCTCTTCATATTTTCAAAAAGAAAAGTTTTACGTCATACGGCCTTGTTGCTCTACTGCACGGTTAAATACCACTTGGCAGTATGGAGTAAATATCTTGACTCCGTGTTTTATCTTTTAAAAAAACTGCTGACTAAATAACAGTAAATTGACAGTCTGACACTTGTCAATAAAAGATTTTAGAAATTAAAAAAAAACCTAAAATGGGGCCGGGCAAGGTGAATGTTTGTGAACACACACGCACACCAAAAGTGAAAAATAAGACGTGGTGTTGTGCTGTTGACAGATTTCAATGCCCGATAACTCAGCAAGTAGCACAACGATTAGCATCAATCCGCTCTTGAAAATCATGTTCTAAGGCTCTGAGTCTAGAATAAAAACACTGATTACTGTGTTTACGAAAATACATTTGTATGCAGTGAGCATTAGACATCTGAACTGCGTTAAAATAGAGAAGTATATTATGCTTCCTTACATGAGGGCTTCAAGTAGCCTAAGGAGCGAAGAAATTGTGTTATAGCGTGCTGCAGGCTTTAAGAGGTAAGCGTTAGAGAAAATGAGATATTGCACAGCAAAATATTGCAACGACAAAATTACGAAAGAAAATTCTGGTTGAAGATTACCGACGGACAAAGGATCATACTATATTTGTGAAATTACTTCTCATTTTCTTCTCATGGATGAAGGGGGTGTATGACGAAAGTTACATCTGGTGAGGGTTCGGTATCCGGTGGAACCACGTACGGGTTTGAAGAGTTGAACAGGTCCTCAAAGTAGCCCAATGAGGGTGGCGTCTGTGTCATCGGCTTCCGGTATACAGAGCTGGCGCGGAGACCGTCGCTGACACGCAATATCTTGAATACTTGAGAATTATTTTGACGTGGTCGGAACGATTGGTTTGACAGCCGTTGGACCCAGGATTTTTTTATGTCAAAGTAAAATATCCCGAAGATTTGTGGGTTAGGGGCATAGCGTCAAATGAAGACGAAAATACGTAGCAGCCCTTCCGCTGGTACGTGCAAAGTAGGATACGACCGTAGTAGGTTCTGATGCGCCCGGATTTTGGCATAGAATAGTCGCGTGCGGGACTTGTTGCGTAGGTGATAACGTCAAAAGTGCTATCGGTCATATCAATGGGAGAGGATGCGCTAGTCCGGTGACGGCGGCATTGTTGGCATTTTTTGGGGCCGATGGATTTGTTTTGTTGGAATTATCTGGAGATCGAGTCCAAAGGTGTGGTCACCACAGATACCGTAGTCCGTCAGCTTATAAGTCTGAAGGGAGGCGGGGGTGGTAGGCTGATAATACGCATGTTCTATACCAGTTGAGCCGTCAGCATAGAGGTTGTCAAAGTGTCACGTATTACGCAAGGTAGCCGCGATTGTGTTCATACGTAGTCCGTGATTTGTAGTTACGTGGTCATATTTAAACGACGTTTGGAAATTGGCAATCTCGAGGGGATTCATTTATCGCCTGACACCTTCGTCGGTAAGTGATTTGATTGGGAGGTTGAACACAACCATATAAACGCCAAAAGACACAAAGTACGCCACAGCGTACGGTGAAGAGTGTACGAGTTGAAATTTCGATGGGCGATGTTTGAAAAAAAATGCCAATTAAAAATTGTAAAGGATCCAAGATATTATGCCGTTGTAGAAATACGGCCTCCGGTCAGTCTAAAATATCAAGATCAATTGAGATGATACATTGGTTTTATTTTTATATTTTAAATAATTTAGTACAAGCTCTTTTTCCAATATTTCCAAAGTGTTCTAAATTCACTTTGATGGCTCCAATAGCCTGAGTATTTGATATGACTCATCTACTTGGACCTATTTGAGACATTAGTAGATGTAGGATATTATAAACTAAATTTTATAATCTCCGAACTACTACTTATAGATTTTGGTCCTCCCGCCTGTAAACTTCGATGGAAATTACTAGGTTTCAAACTATATTAAACTAAAATACAATTTAGTCAGTTAGGATTTAGCAGTGGTAGCTTGTGTAAGAATGATCGGGACTGCCTCTTGTTAAGAGCCTAAATATCCTCGATCACACAGGGCGTACCTCTAGCTGTTCTTTATTGAATAATTTTCACTAGGAGTACTAAGTGTTCATGACCACTTGCCTAATTTGTAAATAGACATAATAAAGTAAGTCACGTTAATACATTAGCTGATATAAATAAAGTTCCATCTGAAGAAAAGTTAAAAAAAGAAAAAGACTTGTTGGATTTTGGAGATTGGCGGGAGGACCAAAATCTATAAGTAGTAGTTCGGAGATTATAAAATTTTGTTTATAATATCCTACATCTACTAATGTCTCAAATAGGTCCAAGTAGATGAGTCATACCAAATACTCAGGCTATTGGAGCCATCAAAGTGAATTTAGAACACTTTGGAAATATTGGAAAAAAGAGCTTGTACTAAATTATTTAAAATACAAATAAAACCAATGTATTATCTCAATTGATCTTGATATTTTAGACTGACCGGAGGCCGTATTTCTACATAGCCCCCAGTAGCTTTTAGAACTACGAACGTACGTTAAGATACGATCTAGTTGGTAAAGCGAAAACCAAAGTAAAAAACGGTTTCGGTCATGACTTATCGAGTAAGTATGTGCCTATATGTACGAGTTCAAGACTAATGTTGTACTCTATGTCGTTTAGTATTTGGTCCAGTAACCATTTCCGATGTAGGCGCCTTACGTTTATTATTTGGTAAGGTAATAGCCAAAGGCTGTTCTTCATTTGTAAGTAAGTTTGAACAATTTTCTGCACTGTTGGTAAGCAGATCAGAAAGTTTAGTCACGTAGGAAGTAGGTGGCAAATAGGGAATTTCAGATCCGTCAGGGTTTGTAGTCACCTGAGGAAACCCTTTTCGTTTATCTCGTGTGTTCTTATGTAAACGCTTATTCCATTTCTTATTAAAGATACGAAGAAAGTCGCGAGATTCACGAAATGCATCGGAGGTTAGCCAAGCTACTGTCCCATCCATGAAACGGGTCTTGTAGTAAGTGTAACCGTCTTCGGATGTTTTATCAATTATATCTTTGACTTGTGACTCCATAACTGGTATATCAGAATCAAATGAGCGAGCGAATGAGAGTTCGGAGGTAGGGATACGGTGAGTGCCTAGATTGGTTGCGCTAGTACCATCAATGTTATTCACTTCGTAAGTATCACTCTTCTCATCATGGTAGGAAATAACAAAAGGTCCTATCGTCTTAGAAGAGAGTTCGGTAACGTTGGCGTTTCGATTTATAATGTTAACGTAATCGCCGACTTTGAACTGAACAATGTTCTTAGTGTTATTCCATCGGTCATACGCTTTAAGTAGGACGCGATTTTTTTTGTGCTCGAGTAAACAGGGGTAAACAACGTTCTGCATATGCTCGATCTTTTGTAGCCACGGGGTAGCGTGTTTCTCGGGCGCAGTTTTATCAAACGTTGCTTGTAATTCACTATAGCGGCCAAAGAAATAGTGAAACGGGAGTGTTCCAGTTTGAGGATTCATGCAGTTATTCATTTGAGTCTGAACCCATTTCAAATGATAAGGCCACATATCCTCAACGTCGTCTAGTGCGGTACGCAAGAGTTTCTTAAGTTCTCTATGACGTGTCTCATTTGCACCCTGCGTTTGAGGTTTGTAAGGAACACCACGCCTATGGGTCATGCCTGATACGAGTATAAGTGCCTCCATTACGTCGGTACAAAACTCACTACCGTTATCAGAGCATAGTACTCGGGGAAACCGAAGTCATTAAAGACGTGATAGCATAATTCTGCCACTGTTTGTGGACGTTTGTTCGGTATTGCATAAAGCAAGTTATAGCCCGAAGCCACACATAAGAAATGACAGATATATACATCGCCAGTATGCTTGGATCGCGGGAGTTTAACCAAATCGACTATGACTCGGCGCATCGGTTGGTCTTCTGTCACACTTTTTTAGGGGTGCCCAACCGTATCGCTTGATCTGATTCTTTTCACAATCAGTACAGCGTCGGTATACTTCACGTATGGTTTCTTTCAGCGCCGGGTGATCAAGCCCTGCACGAATAGCCATTTTATAAGTATGCTCATATGCTCGATGCGTTAAATTATGTATAATTTTAACTCTACTTTCGAGCTCCTCTAAGTCAGTCAGATTCTGCGTAACGCTGGCTGGATGAACCATAGTCCTGTTGGAAAGGGCAACCTCAGTATCAGGAGGGGTAGAGTCCTGAGATACATAATTGACAACATTGGATTGTTGAAGTATCTTCTTCAGTTGTTTCGCAACTCCTGGCTGTTCTTTAAGCAGCGCTTTAAGTAGTTGAGTGCGAGCTTCAGGTTCTCTTAGAGTTTTGAGTCTTTGATCCATGGCCTTAGCTAGTTCCATGTTTTTTTACGATCTAATGCCGTTTCAATCGGCATTACCTCGACTGCAATCTTGTTGGGTGCATGTGTTGTACGAGTCTTGAGCTTTTGTTCAAACTCTTTAGACTCCTCTAGTTTAGCTAAGAATTCGGTTGAGGGTTTCCACTTAGTGGTACCTGCAGGACCGATGCGACAAACAATGGTGTGTTTCCAAGGCGTCTTCTTAATAGAATAGGATCCCTGATACAAGAACGTGTCGGTTTCACGGTCGACATAAATAGGTTCGTCTTGAATCATATTAATTAAATCACGTATCCATGGGTCGGAGTTACGTAAGGGACAACACAGCGTAATGGTATTTTTAGTAATATTAACATAATTTAACAACTGTGCGATAAGTTGACAAGGTGGGTTAGCCCACGCATTATGCTTTGATAAGTCAAGCTGAAATGCATCACCTTTAGGATGAGTCAACGACCTATATTCAGAAACCTGTTTGTTATGTTCTGCGGCGAACATATCAACAGTAAATGGACCCCATCGTGATTGAGCGAGGTTAAACCATTTCTTATTTAGCATCCAATCGGTTGCTAATAACTCTTTGACTGTTTTCTGGTAGTCGGGCACAAGTCGAGAGAGCATGTCAGGAAGATGGTTATGTATTCCTGGAATGTGTGTTATATTAAAAGCGAACTTGGCAATAATGTCATGCCAGCGGCTCACCAACTGTGAATCAGGGTTCATATCTTTTAAGTATGTTAAAGACTTTTGATCACAGGCGACAGTAAAGTAACTTCCATAAAGGTAGTCTTTAAACTGTCTTAGCGCAGTAACTATAGCAAGGAGCTCTTGTTTAACGGTAGGGTAATTCCGTTGACTCTTATTATAACTCTTGCTAAAGAATTGTATGTAGCGCGGTTTACCATTTATCGTTTGGTAAAGCACTCCACCTACCGCTCGATCTGAAGCGTCGGTTGCTACTTGAATGGGACACCATCCACAGGGTACTGCATGATGGGTGCGTCCATTACTTTACTTTTGACTAGTTTAAATGCATCATCACATTCTTTAGTCCAAAGCTTTCCCAAAGGTCCTTTGTGCAGCCGTAGGTGACTGAAAGGCTTTAAGTAATGAGAAAGATGCGGTACCGAATCCGAGAAGAAGTTAACAAACCCACACACAGAGTTCACATCTCTTCCAGTAATTGGTGTTGATAAATCCAACAGAAACTGTTTCTTGCCAGGATCAATTTCTACCCCTGCTGCAGATACTTTGTAGCCAAGTAAGTGTATAGTATCTTTAGCAAAAGAACACTTGTCTTCGTTAATCTTAAGTTTAGCATGATTAAGTCGCTTTAAGACTTCTTTAACGAGTTTAGCATGTTCATGTGCTGTCTTTGTAAAGATAACTATATCATCTAAATAGACTGATACGTTATACGACAGGTCCGCAAATAGTTCCATCATAACTTGTTGGAAGAAAGAAGGTAACATGTGTAAGCCTTCAGGTGCACCTTTAAACTGGTACTTCTTACCTTGCCAAGTAAAGGAAAAGTATTTCCTATGAGGCTCATATATCTGTAGTTGATGGAATGCAGCTTTTAAGTCTATCTTGGAAAAGATAGTCGCACCCTCCATTTTGCGTAGTATCTCGCTTATCTTAGGTAAGGGAAAACTATGTTGCGGAATTAGTTTGTTGATTGGCGACAGGTCTAGTACTACTCTTGTTTTACTAAACGTTCCATCAGATTTATATTGATCGACCGCTAAGAGAGCTAAGTTAACTGGGGTTGCATCATAATTGATTTCAATTAGACCCTGTTTTAACCAATCTTCGATTTGGGTTTTGACAACGTCTTTGTGTCTCCAACTCACGTAGTTATGTGATGGACACTTTAACTTAGAGAAGTCGACGTTTGTTAAGTCAAGTCTAACGTACCCATTAGAGAACTTAAACATACACCAGTCAGTTATTGCAATCTTCCTGTTTTGTATAATTAAGTCCATAATTATATCGGTGAAGTGCGGAATCATATCCTTTGCTTCACCTTCCGGAGGTTTAGGTATCTTTAACATATTATCATCTGACTGATCTTTATTCGGGTCTAGCCCATTAGGCAGACCAGTGAGTGTTATACCTAAACTGAGAAGATCAGTCATACCTATAATTAAATCGTATTTCTGAGACATGTCAGTAACGATTAGGTGAGTCTTCACTTCTCTTCTATCTGACAGCATTATGTGTGCATAGTCAATGGCTTGTTCGCAAGTAGTAACTTTGCCATTTCCCAAGATTAAATCAGTTGTTTCGTTATGGACAGCCATATCTGTAGCGTAGGCTACTCGGCATGAGATAGCAGAGACTTCAGCCCCTGGATCAAATAGTGCCATAACTTTTTTCTCCATTTACGAAAACTGTTTGAAAGATACGTTCATCTCCTTTGGTATAGATTTTATTGAACATTTTCTCATAATCTTGCTCTAGTGCGCACATATGGTACTGTCAGTGCTTAACTTGGACGTCTGGTAAGTCCTTGCAATCCTCTTTGTGCCAACCGTTAGTACCCTTGCAAGTAGCACACTCTTTTCATATAGTGTCCAAAATCTGGCTTGCCTGGTGCACACTTAACAGGGTCGTGTCTACCATTCCACTTGCCATTACGTTTTGTGAGGTTGTAACCACACTTCTTGCAAGGCGCTCTCACCTTCTTATCACCTTTCGGTTCGGTAGAAGTAGAGCCAGTACCCCCCTCCAGTAGTAGTGCGAGGTTTCTTAGTACTACGCGCAGTATTAGTCTCTACTGCGTTTCGCTTAGTGGGCTGGGTGTAGCTCGTGGTACTAAGTACTCTAGTAGAGGAATTGGTTTGCTTGTGTACTATCTTCTCAAAGACAGACCAAGGCATAGATCGCAAATCACCATAGGCGATGATGTCATCATTGACTTTCTTAAAGAGGTTAGCTCCCAGAGTCTCCATCATCTGACAAATTAATAAATATTCGCCAGTATAGGTACGACCACCCATCCGAGTATTCATATGTGTCATATGAGCTAGAGCACCTCGAATAGTGGTATCGTTCGCAAAGAACTTGCGAGACTCTAGAAGTTCACGGTCACGTGCATCTTCAAAAAAAAGGTGTTAAGTATATTATCACGCAACTGGTGCCAGGGTAGGGCTTTCCAGTTGGGCTCATGAGCCTTCAAGATAGTTCGCCATACACCTGGCTCACAGAAATGAATAAAGGCATTCATCATCTGCTTATCCCTAAGGCTGGCAGACTCCTTAAGTTGGTCGAAGGCCTTCAGTGTCTCCACTGTACTCTCATTAGTAGAGAAATCGACCTCAGCCTGCGCGTTACCTAGCTGCTTTATAAATGGGAAAGCTGTAGTAAGTATACGCGAGATAACTGTATCTCAACGTTCTCCCTCCTCAGGGAGGGGGACGTTGTTCATTTATTAGTAATTATAAACAGTAATCCTAAAATGACTGACTCTTAAATGAGTCATTAGTCATGTGCTGTAAAACCAGCAAAACCTTAAAACCCAGTTTATCAGATTATTCTGATAAACTGTAAAACTTGTAATAAACCTAAAATAATCAAATAAATATAAGTACTTGTATTCTGACCACAACCCCCCCAAACTGAAGCACTGAACAAAGCAGTGTGCCAGTTTCAGAGATGATAAGAATAGCATAGTACCTTATGTGCTGGCATTATCCTCGAGAGCTAGAGCATTGTGATGGCATTTATCCTCGAGAGCTAGAGCATTGTGCTGGCATTTATCCTCAGAGAGCTAGAGCATTGTGCTGGCATTTTACCTCAGAGAGCTAGAGGACCCGATGTGTACGTCTCGAGCGACCCGTCGTGTTTGAATTCTTGAAGCTACTGTTCATCTGTGTCAGCATATAGGAGTTTGGCAAGTACAATATAGGACTGTATTTGTGTCGGAGAAAAAATCTGCCAGTGGCAGAAACCGTGCAAACCATTAACCCGCTGTTTCAAAACAATGCCCAAGGAGTTGTTTGATTGATTTCGCTGTGTTATACTCCGAAGCAAGAGTGGCTCATTTAACCTCGCGAGCTTGAGCCGCTGACGATTTTCCCTCGCGAGCTCGAGTGCTAACCGTTTATTCTCGCGAGCTCGAGTGGCTGGTTTATACTCGGGAGCTAGAGTCGCTGCTTTTTTATACTCAAGAGCTCGAGTGGCTGGTTTATACTCGGGAGCTAGAGTTGCTGGTTTATACTCGGGAGCTAGAGTCGCTGCTTTTTATACTCAAGAGCTCGAGTGGCTGGTTTATACTCGGGAGCTAGAGTTGCTGGTTTATGCTCCAGAGCTTGAGCTCGATATCCGAGAACAAAGTTATATTGAAGATAAAGTATTAGAACTGTGCACGTTGGCGCTTACGTGTCAGTGTCTGCGAAGCTTTGTGGTAGGCCGCGATATCGTTGGCATCATCAAAAGCTTCTGCTGTTTCCCACGTTGGTTCGCCTTCTCGCCATCTCACCAGGTATTCTAATTTCCCGTCTCATCATTCGTACGATGTGTGATAATATGGCGAAACTCAACCCCTCCTTCGGTCCATAAGTCTTCGTTAATTGGTGGGTCTGTGCGTCTATGCACTAAACGGAGGAGTTCCACCCGTACCGGTTTGTTCTTGAATTCTGGTGGGGCGGAACCATCCTTGTTCGCTAACTCGTAGCGTTGGCCGTGTCTAGCTTTGACTACATATGGTCCAAACAATGGCCGCATAGCCTTCGTTGTTCGGCCTTCTGATCGTACCATGACCACATCTCCTTCGTCGAAATGTACCAAGTCGTGAGCATGCAGGCGGTCAAATGTCGTCGTAAGCTTGCCTGTATGCTTCTTGGTAATGTGGTGGAGGGTCGGCAATATAGTGTCCTGTAACTGGTCTAATCGTTGTGCCCAGGTGTCATTCGTCATCGGCTGAGAATCCGGTAACTCGTCCGTGAAATCGGCGAACGGAACATGGCGGCGGCCAAAGTACACGCTAAACGTTGTACTCTTATGGCGACGGGATATCCGAAGGTTCTGGTATAGCATCGTAAACGGAAGGCGTTCGTCCCATCGAAGGGGAACTGCCTCACAGCATTGTCGAATAGAACGTGTAATCTCCTTGTGACGTCGTTCTGCCGCGCCCAGCACTTGGGGTCGATATGGTGGAGACACCTTATGTAGCATCCCCACTTCCTGGACCAGAAGCTCCACTAACTTGTTGGTGAACTCCTTCCCCATGTCTGTTTGGATTTTACGGGGAAGCCATGTTCGCCAAAAATCTCTATGAGTGTCTGTGTCGTGGTTTCCTTTGTCTTGTCCGGTGTGGCTCGAAGGATAGAATAGCCTGTGGCGATGTCTAAGACGTGAAGAATATAATTGTTCTTGCGTCTGGACTCCAGTGGCATCGGGATGTAGTCCACTTGAATATGGTCCCACGGGTAGCGTGCATCGATGCTAATCATCGGGTGGAAACCTTTACGAAGTGTGTCCTGTCCCAAACATGTGCCACATTGCCGCTTAACTTCTGTGGCTAACTCAAGTGCCCCTGGCCAAACGTGACCGTTCTGACGAAGTTGTTGGACTGTGTCCGCCGCCCCATGATGTCCTTGTTCGTGTTGCGCTTGCGTGAGTTGCGTACGACGCTGTTTCTCCGCCGGACTCGCTTGTGCAAACGCCGGTTGACCCTCTGCATCTGCCAGTGCCACTGAGATTTCTCGCGCTGTGTCTAAGCACATGACATGCTTTGGTTCTGCATAACCAAGTCGCTGTGAAAACAGCGGATCCAGTTTGAATCCATTGGGAGGACCCACCCGTGCTACTACGGTATGACCCCATGGTGTCTTCCCACATGCGTACTTAGCGTACTTGAGGAACGTGTGTGGTGTCCGTGGTACCAGCACCGGTTCTGTCTGCAATAACTGCTTGAACAGGTCGAACCATGGTGCTCTTGGTACCCATGGTAGACATACTGTGGCCCGTGCGCCGTCGGCTCGTATCTTGCGTAACATCCTGTGTATCTGTTCCCAAGGCGGGTTCATCCATCCATCGACTATCGACCAGTCGTGGGCAAACGCTCCTTCCCCATCATCCTTCGTCCAGAACCGAGGAAGCTGAGCGTTGGTTGGGTCTGCAAATACATCTATGTCATTCGGTCCAAAGTGTTGTTGCGCTTGTTCAAAGTAACTAGGGAATAACTGCCAGCCGTCTGTATACATTATTTCGAGTTCGTCCTGCTCCGCTGTCCCCTCGTGTACTCTACTTAACATGTCCGGGAGCACATTTGTCTCTCCTGGTATATGCGATATGGTAAAGTTGAATGGCGCGATGATATGATGCCATCTCTGAAGCATCGGATTAAGCTTGAGCTGTGTGTTCATATACACAAGGGCCTTGTGGTCCGTGAAGACCGCAAACCGTTGCCCATCCAAGTATTCCCTGAAATGTGTCAGTCCATATACCAATGCCAGTAACTCCTTCATAGGTGTGGCGTAGTTCTGTTGCGCATGGTTCAGAGTCTTACTAAAGAACATTAAGTAATGTTTCTTACCGTTGACCCATTGGAATAGCGCTCCCCTAAACCGTAATCGCTAGCGTCGGTTTCCAAGTTCAGAGGAATGCCGTCGACCGGAAAGTGTAACGCCACAGCATTCACCACTGCGTCCTTCATTGCCTGCCACGCCTGTGCATGTCTCTCCTCCCAACGATCACCTATTAACTCCTTTGGTTTGAGTTTGCAAAATTCGCGCAAGGGTGCAACCGTGTTCGCGAAATTAGGCAGATGTTCGTGGAGGTAATTTGCTAAACCCAACGCCGAGGCTATATCTTTGTATCGTAGTGGTGTGGGCCAGTCGATCAGCTTGGCCTGCTTTTCATGGTCAATGTCAATGCCTTGTGCCGATACTTTCTTCCCTAGGATCATGACTTCGGAGATAGCGAAGTGGCACTTGGCAGGGTTAAGCTTAAAAATCTGTGGTATGTTAAGCGTTGTATCACCTTCTGCACCGTCCTAACGTGTTCGTCATAACCGTCACTGGCGATAACTATGTCATCGATATAGTGGTGAACCGGTAAGCCATCAAGTATTGTACTCAAGGTACGTTGGAACTGCTGCGTGAGTACATGAAGACCGAACGGTGCTGATGTGAACGAGTACTGATAACGTTCGTGTGTAAAACTAAATAAGTATTGTGAGTCTGGATGGATGGGCAGCCTGTGGTATGCAGCCGATATGTCCAGCGTCGTGTAGTACTTCTTACTCTTGAGGCGAGATATGAGTTCGTTGACCTTGGGGATCAGGAACTGGTCACCAGGAATAAGCGCGTTAACGGCACGCATGTCTAAACACACGCGTACCTTCTTGACGTTGCCTTCCGCATCGAATGTCGGTACCGCAAGGAGAGGAAGATTAACAGTCGTTGGTGTCGTTCGTTTCGTGATCACCAAATCCGTCAACCACTTCTTCACTTGTTCATCCACATAGGGGAGCCATCGATCGGATACGAAGTTACGCGCCGATCGCCGCATCTGCAACGCTTGTTCATGGGTTACTGGGATGGTTACCTCACTCCCTTCCAGACGACAGCGCGCGTTGTCGGCAATTTTCGCATTGGCTTCCAAATCCTGTGCCAACCGTTCGCGTACATCGACGGGTTCCGTCGTGTTAGGTGCTTGTCGGCGTGGTATGGGTTCGAGGAGCTCATCTAGTTCTGTGGGGTCTATTGGTGCAAGTGGCGATTGATACCGCCTATGTATAGGCCCAAGCCTTTCAACATATCTTGCCCCACTATAACATCTATAGCCGTCGGCAAGTTCATCAATTCTAATGAACCGTCGATAATTCTGGTACCGTACCTTATAGGTACCACTTTCGTCGTCCCCAGTCGAGGAGTTCGCACCGCCTTGTCAGCTAAATATATAAATGACCCAGGTGGTGCCGGAGTTATTGGTCGGCCAAGGAGGTCTGCGGATGTCTGTGAGATACAACTTCTATTTGCTCCCGTGTCTATCAAGGCTTTGAACGTACGTCCGTTGATTTGTACTTGAATATAGACTCGGTTGTCTGACGTCAGCAATGGGTCTTGTATTGCCATCACTGCTCCAATCGTGGTAACAAATATGAAGCTCCTATCCGACTCAGACACCCTCACCTCTCATGCATGATCGGCTACCGACTCCCACGTCTCATAGGTGTGGTTTGGTGTTGACGTCGTGTGCTCGAAGTCTTCGTAAAGGATCGTGTTGATATGAATCTCTGTAGCTTCCGATGGTGGAGCCAAGTCTTCGTCCTGTGTAATCGCATTCACCTGTACTTGAGGCGTCGGACGTATTGTAACTACGTCTCTAGTCTGGGATGTATTCTGCCCCTGTCCCGCGGTTGATGTTGTGGACGGTCTGTGTACCGATTGTACGTCCCTCAAAGGACGGTTGTTGTCGTATAGCCTTGCCCGACCCTCCGCGCTCACCGCTTGCGACGCCCTGAAATGATGACACCGTGGGATGTGCCTACCACCTGGTGGCGCCTGTGCCTGGCACCCCGCACAAGTCGTTGGTACCGTAGGTTGGGGCCGTTGAGTCCACCCTGCGTTTGTCGTCTACTCGTCTGTAGGTTGGGGCGGCTATTGGTGTGGTCGCGACTTCCATTGGTCGTCGGGCCCTCGCGGTTGTTGCGACCCTGGAAACGTGTTGTCGTACGTTGCTGTGCATCCTGAATGTCAGGGCTCAACAGCTGTATAAGCTCGTGTGTCTCCATCAGTTGCCATTTGGGATGCAACTGTAGAGTACGTTCATACGTACGGCCGTTGAGAGCTTCTTCTAACAGTTGTACAATGCAGTGGTTCACTAAATTCTGTTGGAAGTTGGCATCTGTCTGGCACCGTTCACGTGCCCTCCTGTGGTTCTCCATGAGCTGTGTCATTTGTTCCATAAGAGGAGTGTGCATGTTCCGACTTTGGCCCTTGGCTAACTTATGAAACGCGGGATCGACAATGGCTTGTGTTTCGTGCGAACAGATCTGTTCGATCTGTAGCTGAGGTGTGCATGTCTTCAACCGTTCAGAGTTGTCGCGGATGTAGTCCAGCGTTGACTTCTCCGCCTTGAAGTAAGATAGTACCCTATGAAACCATGTAAGGTTCCAACTCTCGTCCAGCCCTGCGATTTGTGCGTTCTTGAACGCCTCGAAGAGAGCCCCTCTTGTGTCCCGTTCCATAATATCATGTAGGTAGTATCTGTTCGACGGCCAATCAGGCCACGTACGTGGTGAAGGTACGGGACGCTTCTCTACCGGTCGGGACTCTAATGTAGCTCGAAGTGTCTCAATCACGCCCCGAAGAGCTTCAGCTCGAGCCGTGTTATTCTCCTCGTTTGCTTGGCATAGCTCGTCACTTAAATGTAGTATCCGTGCGTGTAGCGCCTGTCGCCTTTTCTTGATACTAGCCGGTGTGGGCGGAGGCACTGTTGTCTCCTTCTCTTGTCGTTTAGGTGTCTGTACATATTCACTGGGCGCTTCTTTCTCGCCCCACTGACGTTGCTGTTGTTGGCGCAGGTTCGTACTTAATCGGTCCTGTCTATTCTTCACCGCCTCCTTACCTTGAGGATTCTGTCTGGCTAATACTTGTTCATGTGCGAACTCTTGAAAAGTTGGTGTGTTTTCACTGGCAGACAGAGTATCATCCTCCTCGGTTGAACTGTCCTCTGACCCTGGTGATTTGTGCCCGAGTCCATAAAACGGACGCTCACAGCCTTGAATTCGGAAGGTAGGGTTGTCTTCGTCCTCTGGTACTGCCTGTACCCGTTCGTGTGCGTCAGAAGAACTCTCCTTAGCGGCCGGCCCTATTGTAGTTCGTCCGGCGTTTATGCGCTGTAACCTCTGTTCGTATTTTTCAAAGAGAGACTGCTGTTGTGTCATCAGCTCCGTGAGTTTCTGAGCTGACGATTGTTACCGTGCCGTTTCCTTGTTGTTGGTACGGTTCCGGTGACGCTTCCGCTTGTTAGGTGGGAGGCGCGGTGGGTCATTACTGGGAAATAAGGCCCCTGGAGTATCCAGAGACGAACAAGGGGACAGCCCTTCACTGGCTACCTG
Organism: Sphaeroforma sirkka; assembly: GCA_001586965.3. Lineage (NCBI taxonomy): Eukaryota > Ichthyosporea > Ichthyophonida > Sphaeroforma > Sphaeroforma sirkka. The sequence goes on along the minus strand of LUCW03000101.1, from coordinate 6,596 downwards.
TTTACCAATTAAAGTCTGACTACTGTCCGCACGCAGGTCGGGTACTTCCTTGGTCTCACCCTCGAATATGACATCCTCGTCAGATTGTGCAGGTCCATTTTTGTTTGCTGTTGGTGGCTGCTTGTCGTCCGCGGAAATAATGTGTGGAGCCCCAAGATGTGTCTGTTGTTGCCCCTCCAGAGCCTGACCTGAGTGCGGAGCGGAGCGTTCCGTATGGGACTGACGACGTTTAGTTCCACGTCGGTCGATATCATCTTCCTTGCGGCGCTCAGGATTCAAAAGTTGCTGTCTACGACTTTGGCGGGGGTAGGACATGGTTGGTGAGTTGTTTGTCAATGGAGAACTAGAAATGTGTGCGAATGAACTGATAGAGTACTGAATATAAATATCCATTTTCTATTAAATTTCATCCTTCAAACACATAACGTCTCGACATCGATCTCCGAGGAACTCGTGGGTTCCCTCGTGACTGTTTCATTTCCTACACTAACATCAGTAGTGTGGATAGTCTATCTACTCTAACACTACCAGCTGTCTTACTCTTCATCCCACAATAACATATGGTTGAGTGCCTCGTTAGTCGGAGCCACTTCTTGTTCTACTCCTCGCCAGCTCTTGCTCCGGCCTAATGACGGCCTACTCGCAGGACCCTGTTGGGAACTTCCCTCATCGCTCCTCTTTTACTCTTCTTACCCGTGATGTCCTTGTCATGTGCTGTTGCGGTTGTTGGAATATGCTTCTCGATCTACGAACGATTGCTCGTTATTGCACTCCTAAACTAAGCTGCTGTCAACCACACCTTCTGTGCATACTGTTGATCCTCTCCGTTGACCTGATTTATCTGGAAGTTCTAGTGATTTGAGTGTGTTCGTATATCATTTTCACAATTTAACCTTGTATTTACTTGCATCGTTCGTGTTATGTGCGCCCCCACCCTTATATGCTCCTAATAACTCACAGGTGCTTACTTGTGTCTCTGTATGCTTCCTAATATCCCTTCTGTCGATCTAATTTATCTAATAAATATATGCAATTCTGATCGTAGTTGGCTTCACCTAGATAGTTATTTCTTCTTTACTTTGTCGGTATTTATCGTAGCCAGATCTTAAGTAAACTTTTCTAGATAAACACACCGGTCTATTCGTTTATAAGTCATAATCCCAATAAATAACCCTTTTAGAATCCCTGACTCCTACTTAGTTGTGTGCCATTAGATGCACATGTCTTGCCATTCCATTTCCTATTACTTAAGTCATTGATCTGCTCACGTTCTGAGGACCCGCTATGTAGTCTTTTGACGTGTTGTCTAATATCTATTTATCGTTGTGTCTTTTACCTTTCCCATTCTTAAAACTTTTGTAAAATAATCTAGTATGCCGCTGATTCATTGCGTCATCGTACTAACCGAGTCGGTACTAACCATGTACATCTCCCATCTCTACTACACTACTGTGGATCCTAAAGAACTTTCTTCTAACAACTTCTTAAATACAATTTAAGCTCATTAGCTTGCAATTCGATTTGTACCTGTCTCACACTGAAAACAACCTTCCTACCTGTACTCACACATGACTACTTATCTGTGGAATTCTGACTGATTGTCTGATTTCGTCATTTGATCATCGTGAGACTTTCCTTGTTGACCCTGGTTAATGTTCTGCTTGATTGGAAAGTTCGCTCTTCGAGTTCACTCGTATTAGTAGATTCTTTCTTCATCCTCGTCGTCCACACGTCGTTAAACCAACGACCGGATAATCTAAATCGTTCATTTTGATGCGACATTCTCTGTTCGCATTGTCTTTCAATTGTTATACTTATAACAAAAAAATATGTGCCAGCTACTGACTAATTCATATTCTGTAGCTTTCTCTGTAATTACTAATAAACTAACAACTTCTATGGTAAGTTAAAAATGTAGTAAGTATACGCGAGATAACTGTATCTCAACGTTCTCCCTCCTCAGGAGAGGGGACGTTGTTCATTTATTAGTAATTATAAACAGTAATCCTAAAATGACTGACTCTTAAATGAGTCATTAGTCATTAGTCATCAGATTATTCTGATAAACTGTAAAACAAAACCCTAAAATAATCAAATAAATATAAGTACTTGTATTCTGACCACATCGTCTACCTTATGTTGTACTAACTTAATCTTTTTTACGAATCTAATACACCTTGTTCGTTCTCTCTCGAGCATACCTATTATTATATCCCGCTGCCAATTTGGATATGAAAGTTCTGGTACATCTTTTACATTCTAACTGCACGTTGTTTAGTTTTAACCCAGTTCCCACATATTCTTCTTGTAGTATTTCCCAGACACGTTTGTAACCCTAAAGTGGCTATCTGGTTTGCTCTAATTCCTCTATGTTACCTTCGATCTTGGTCATCACTAACTATTTACACCTTGCTGGGTGTCTTTTCCTAGAGTCAGACCGCATTTCTTTAGAGTATTGTATATCAGTAGCTCACTATAACGTTTGTTTGTCAACCCCACTTCGTGCTCTACCGATGTCTTCACTTCATACTACTAGTTAGTTTATTCTAGACGTATGCGCTTCTCAATTTCTCTGACATGATTCCTAATGAACCTCCTTTGTCTAAAGAAATCCTTTCCTAACAGGGTTTTTAACTTGATATCTACCCTACGATACTACACACTCTACTTATACACCACAACATTCAACTACAAAACCATTCCTAGAAAACCGTTTCTACTTATCTGTTTCTTCCTGTTGGTCCTTTGTCTTGGCCATTTATTCCTCCTGGTCCTGTTCGTGTCGTTCTTGTACCTTTGATGCATTCTCCTGCGAAGGTTGCTCTTTATTTTCGACCGTCGTGCCATTTTATGCATCTGTTCTTGTGGTCTAAGTAAAGTTTGATAACTGTCTGGACAACCTAAAGCGTTCGAGATGTCTGGCCATGTTGATTCTATTGAACCCAAAGTTACTATTGTCCACCTCAGCCCTAAAAACCCTAAAACCCTAAAACCCTAAAAACATTTTATCACTTTAGAAGCATTAAGAACACACTTGTGAACAATTGTTGTTTTTAAAATTAAGTCACAGCACCAATATTTCGCGAGTTTAAACATGCACGGATTAGTGGGTAGGTCGGATTTGAGGTATGTTAGATTCACGATTATGGTGTGCTATCAACGTCTAGGAAGAGTCTAAACGCGATATACAATGTTTATTAGGTGTCTAGTATCACCGTGTGTACCCATAATAACGTAGAACATAGATAAAAGATCGACGTGTGCCGTAATGGTGTAATGGAATTCAAATGATGCATGCATTGAATCAGTGTTTTTATAGCATTATGACGGCCTGTAATTGCGCACCGCAGAATGTTTTTGATGAGTGTATATGCGATCATAAGCGTGGGCGATGCTCAACGTGTGGCAGTGCATGCAAGAGGTGCAAGTGTGCTTGCAGCGGGTTGATTGGCACTAGAAAATGTGGTCGTCGGAAGGGATCAACTAAGGTAGTCGGTGAGGTGCAGCATGTATCATCGGGCCGTTTGTCAGCTAAGAGAGCACGTTTAGACATTGCTGAGAACACCCGTGCGCTTGATAGCCCAACATGCAATACCAGTGCACCAACTGAGACGTATACACATACAGAAAGTAGAAGCATTGTCACAATTAGCTCTAATGATAACGCCCACATAAAAACAATAGCAGATATCTCCATGGCATTCGGCTGGAGCCGTCACTATAGGAAGGCACTTCCCAGTGCAGATTTACGTATGCACAATACGAAACTGCAGACAGCACATCCGCACGGATGGAGTTGTATGTAACAAATTGTACTTAAGGCTTCAAAACGTATAGCGAATATAGGGATAATATTATTTATTTCAAAAATGACGAGTATGTATGTTACAGTGTATCCAGCAGACACGGACGCTTTGTTGAGCGATGTTGCTACTTTGCTGGATGGTACCGATAATGCGTCTGCAGACTCTATCAAAACCGCAGGTGGACGAGTATTAAATAGTATCGTAGACATATATAATAGAGCCCCAGAGAACTCTTTGCAAAATAGTGAAAGCACTCACTAGGAAAGAAATCGATTCTTTAAAGCAGTGGGGCGAACTGACCTTATCTGGATCATCACGGGATGTCAACTATGGAGACTGGACTACGATGGATGCTGGCTATGCTCTAGATATCGTAAAATACAGTAGAGCAAGATTTAGCGAAGCACGCCTAGAAGCTGCTATTAAGTTCGTGCGTTTGGAAGATAATGTATGTCTAATATCATGGGGTACAAAGTGTATAAGGATTGACCTGACGAAGTCATAACATTATCTGCACTCACACGCCGTGAACCTGCAGAGGTCCTACATAAGGACTATCCAGTGTCGGTTGACGAAGATGACCACATAGGCAAGACTAGTTTCATGAAGGTAATACTCTCTATACCAACAATGATGAGAAGATTATAAAAGCGGTGGACTATGTAACGGAATGTCTAGTAATGGATGTTGTGGTTATGATGCAAACCATAATAGAGGACTACGGCGAAGACTCAACAGAGCGCTCACGGCGAGCAAATTTAGTGAACCTCGGCAAGACGTTTATCAAACAACAATTAGATCATCACGTAATTAAAGAGGATATTTTTTTAACACACGCGGACTACAGTATGCACTTGCACTTATGAACCCGGAAAAAAAATGTACCTATAAAAAATGATTAGTGCAACGGATGCAATTTTTTTGCTCTGGGTAGTCTTCAAAATTAAGGAAACGGTGAGGCGGAGCGCTTTTGGTGGTGCCGATGTCCAGCAAGATGCCTTGGACGTATTAGATGTGTGCCGCGATAAGTTGGAGATATACACGGGTCATCGCACCAGAGTCAAAAGCAATACCACTATGATAGGATACTCGACGACATGCATGATCGTTGCCTGCAAGAAAAAAGGCAGTACAGAACTCTTCACACTCATGGACTGGAAGATGAAATTCGACCCTATATCATCTAGAAAAACAACTCACGAGCACTATGGACAACGTGGTATGGGTTGGCATGGGTTGGCATGGGTGTATGTCAATGTACTTTGAGCACAAAGAGTGGGAAGAAGTGGACGACAACGGAGATGATACAAAAGCATGGGGCCATATGTCATATTGTGTATGGTGACCAAATATCGGAAGGGAGAATAAACAGGATTCTTCGTGTGTGTATTCGATGATAGAGGCATATCTTTTACGCAATCAACGAACGTCTGCCACATTTTCAAAACCGTTGTGCTTGCATCCGATAATGCCGGATGTTATAAAACTAAAAAGAGCTGTTGCTATTTTTAGAATACTAAATCTCACATGCCCGATTGAGATTATATGGTACATCTATACTGAGACCCAAGATGGCAAGGGTCTCATAGATGCTCTTTCGCACGAGGCGGGGGGGTCAAGTATCAAACTTCATGAAATCTTCGAAGCGCAACAGGATTAAAAAAAAAAGATAGCAACGCCGAAAGAATTAGCGGCGGCAGCATTGGCGTAGAAAGGAGGTGTTAACAATGCGTTCGTGCAATTTGTAACGGTCGATCGACAAGGACGATTGACCACATTTTCGGAAAGAAGTAAAAAAAATAGTAGAGTCGGGCTCTAAATTCTTCACTCAGGCCAATGATGTTATCTTCGAGGGAGTGGAATGTCCAATGGAAGCAGATGATAAATTAGACCTTGACAAGATCCTTGACAGCGACATAGTACTGTATCTGCGTGCATTTGCCCATTCTGGTGCTGGGGGCTGGTATGCTGTTCAGATTAGTTTCAAAGACGAAACTTTTACTGTCGTCGATGAACCCTGGAGATATGAGAGATGATAGGATTGGTGATGGTATCAGTGACGATATAGTGAACGAGAAGGTAGGAAGGTGAATTTGCCAAAGAAGGGCCCCATCCGCAGCGGTATACAGTGCTCTATGAGCACTGTGACGATGAATTTACCGACTTAAAGTGAACATCTCTTTGAAGGATTTAAGGGACCGCTGCCACCAATGAAGCAGGCTACCCCGGTTTTACAGGAGTCTGGGCAGCCAGATTATGTAATGGATAATGGGGCGGTAGAAGAAGAATCAAATAAGTTAGATTCCGATCTAGAGCTAGAACTCGAAAGCGAAATCACTGCTGATCTACACGTTGAACAGGCTACAGAGCTTGAGGTCTAGGATGATGCTGTTGCTGCCGAGGAGCTAGTCGGCTATAGACCTAGGGATCCTCCTGATAAAGGGTGTAAAGCGATCGCGTCATATGTATGTGCTTCAATCAAACAATCAAAGCTCGAGTTATCTTAGGTCCGCGTGACCATCTACGTGAAGAAGCAGTATGCGGACAGCGGACTTTACAAGGCGTGAAAACGTATCGATACACTCGCCACTGCTGCGATCAGCTAATAACCTCATCTCTTCTCGTACTTTCCTTGGCTGTGCAATGGGAGTCCAGCAATTTCCTGGATAAACGCTGCGGGAGGACTCCACCCCAAGAAACACGCAAGTTGCTGCCGAAGACGCAGGCCTCCTTGGCGAACAGTATGAACAATCGTTTATAAATAGTATGTAGACGATATAAGGGACATGT